>JYCQ01000299.1:0-20909 GCA_000931505.1 Hypoxylon sp. E7406B | reverse complement strand
TTTAATGTTTAATTTTATTAATTAATTTTATAAAGATATTATTAAGTTTAAGGTAAATTTAATTTAAATAATAATTTAATAATTTATATAAAATAAATAAAAAATAATAATATGTTTATCTTAAATTTTAAAAGCTTTATTAATATTTTAAAAAGCTTTAAATTTATAATTATATATTATATTATTATTTATTTATTTTAAATAAATATTACCACTTAAATATAACCTTTATTTAAGATTTTAAGATATTTAAAATATATATATATAAATTAAAATAATATTTACTTATAAAAAAAGATTTAAGATAATATTTAACATTTTAAAATAATTATTAAAAAGTAATTAATAAAGGTAATTTAAGAAAAAAATAAGTTATATAAAAAAGGGAAAATAATTAATAAATAAATATAATAAATAAATATTTATATAATCTTTATTATTAATAAAATGGGATATTATTAAAGCATAATTTAATATATATAATATAAATAAAACACATTTTTTAATTTACCCTTTCTTTTTATATATATTAATTTTAATAATTTTTATTATAAGTTTATATATATAAATATCTTTATTTTAAATTATATTTATATATTTTCTTTTTAACTTAATGTCATTTATTTATTTTTTAATTATAAAAAATTTAAATAAGGTGAATTAATTTATTAACCTCTTTAATTAAGTTTTAACAAAAAAATATTATATTTTAAATTTAATAAAATATAATATATCTTTTAATATTATATTATTATTTATTAATTAACCTTACTTTATTATAAGTTTATATATATTTTTATCATTTAATTAATAAATTTAAAATTAATTTATACGTTATATAAAATAATTATATATAATGTTTTTTTTTTAAATAATGTAACCTTAATTTTTTTATAAAGTTTTAAATATATAAAAATAAATAAGTAATTATTTTAAAATATATTTACATTAAGATATACTTATATATATATCTTTTTAAAATTTTTAATATTTTAATATATATTAATAATTACGTTTAAAATATATTAACCCTTTTTTAAATAATTAATTTAAATTTTGTTAATTTAAATATATTAAGGAAAGCTTTATTTTTTTAATAAAACTTTTATTAATATTTATAATGTTTATTTACTTATAAATATTTCTTTATTTATTAATTTTTACTATAAATTTATATAACTTTTAAAAACCTTAATTATATTTAAATAAATTATAATATATTTAAAAAGGTTAAATTAATTTTAATTAAATTTTATTAAAAATACTAATTTTTAAAAGTAAAAAGTTAACCTTTTTAAATTAAATTAATTTAGATTTAACTTTAAATATAACATTATCTTTTAAAAATAAAAAGTTAACTTTTTTAAGTTAAATAATAAAGCCTTTAACTTTATACTTAAATTAATTATTAATAACTTAAGTTTTAATTAAAATTTAATAAATTACTTTAATTAAAATATAATTAAATAAAATTATCTCCTAATTTAATTTAAACCATTTATTTATAAATCTTTTCTTAAAAACGATAATAATAAATTAACTTTAATAAATAATATAAATCTTAATTAATATTTAACTTAAGTTTTAATTAAAATAAAAAAGATATATATAAATAATATTATTAATTTAATGATTAATAATTTAAATATATATATATATTTATTATATTTTATCAATTAAAAAAGTTAATTAATGATATTTTTAACTTAAAATTAAATAAACTATCTCTTTAAATAAATATTATCAAAATTAAATCCGTTAATATTAAAAAATTAAACTTATACCTTCACTTATTTTTAATTATAAAAGTATATTTAAGTTAACCCCTTTTTAATTTAATCTTTAATAAATTTTAATTATTTACATAATAATAATTAACATTATTTTATTTTTAAAATATGTTTATAAAAGTTATTAAATAAATAAAAACATGTTTTAATATTATATCATTTTACTAAATTATTTAAATAATATTTATATTATATATCATTATAATAATAAAGGTTATAAATATTTTTATAAATTTAATATATTAAATATTAATATTTATATTATTAATTAAAATATAAATGACATTTTAACTTTTATAAATATAAAAAAATATATTAAAGTTATTATATTAATTAAAAAATAATAATAACATATATTTAACACTTTATTTAAAATTATAAATGATATTAAAAGTTAATTATTAATATTTATAAATTAAATTAAAGATTTAAAGTATTAAATTTATTTATAATTTTATAATATTATTTTATTATAATATTATTTTATTATAACATTATTTTATTATAACATTATTTTATTATAATATAATTATATTATAATAAAATAATATTATAATAAAATAATATCATTTTATTATAATATAATATTAATATAAAATGATTATTATTATAATAATAATATATAATAAAGAAAAATAATATTAAATAAGTTATATAATACTTTAATTTATGTTACGTTATAAGTAAAATTTAAAAAGTAAATTTTTAATTTTATATTTAAATAATTTTATGGATATTTATTAAAACTTTATGTAATTTAAATAAAAAAATAAATATTTTAAATATATATATTTTAATTTAAATTATATTTTAATATAATATCTTTAATTAAAATTAATTAAAGTTAAAAATAAAAGGTTTTTATAATTTATTATATAATACTTTTTTTAACTTTTAAAAACCTTAATTTATAAAGCTTATAACATTTTTTTAAAACTTTATTAAATACTTTATAAAACTTTTTTTAACATTTTTAAGCATTATAAGATTTTACGTTATAATAATTAAATATTTTATTTAAAGCTTTACTTAAATATTTAATATAAATTATTTTTACTTATAATATATTTTAAAGCCTTTTATTTAACTTTTTTTATATTATTTTAAATAAGTAAAAACTTAAATAAAAACCTTAATAAAAATTTTAATATAAATATTTTTACTTTAATAATATATATTATTAATTAAGTTATATAAAAAAAAGATAAAATGGTAATTAATAAAAAATTATAATTATTATTAAAATTATATAATAATATATAAATAATTAATATATATATTTAATAAAAGAACATATATAAAAAAATATAACTATATTTTTTTAAAGTTTCACTTTATTTAATTTACTTATTATTTTATTTTCTATAATAATTATTTAAGTTTAAAATATTTTAAATTTTACTTTATTTAATTTATTTATTATCTTTTAATATTATTATATTAATTTAAGATATTTTAAAAATAAAAAAGGGGTTTTATTTTTAAAATATTAAATTTTTAAATTATATTTATTATAATTTTTATATTATAATATTTATTATTATATTTAAAAATATCTTTTATTTATTTTATTATTTAATTTAATCTTTTATTATAATTATTATTATTACACCTTTATAACTTTAATAACTTTAATAACTTTAATTAAACTTTATATTAATTATTTAAATTATAAAGTAAATAATAAATAAATTTAAAAAATATATTAATCTTTTATTAATTTAAAGTAATAATTTAATTTTATAAAGATTTAATACGATTTAATAAGTAATTTAAATAATATAAAGTTAATTAATTATATTAAATAATTATTTTATTATATTAAAAAATTGTTTTACCATTTAAAAACATTATATTAAAGTTTTATAAGTTTTTTTTTTTTTTTTTAAATGAAATAAACCTTAATTATTAATTATTTTTATAATAAAATATTAATTATAAATTTATTATAATAATTTTAATGCTATTATATATGTTTTTAATAATATACTTTTAAGTAATAATGTTTTAAATCTCTTTAAAAATTTAAATATTAATAAGATTATTTTATAACTTAAATAATTAATATATTAAGTTGGAGTAAAAAGTTTTAAAGGAATAAGATAATAAGTATATATAAGCTGATTAAGTTATACGTATGTTATTATATTTTATACCATTTTATTATTTTTAATTAATAAGATATTAATTTAATTAATAAGAAATAATGGTGATAACTTTTCTTTATTATAAGGTTATTTACATTATATTAAGTTAAAAAAAAGTAGGAAATTAATTTAAAATAAAGCCATTAATATTAATAATATAAGTTAATTTTAATAATAAATTATTAATTAAAGTAAAAAATACCTTAAAATAAATGCGAAAAGAGTATATTTTAAACCGTCAAAAAAATGGTATATAAAGGTATTATATATTATTTAAGATATTATATATTTTTAACTATCTTAATAAAAATTTATATATTATTAAAAAGTTAATTATTTAATTAAAGTTTAAACTTTTATATTTTATTATTAAATTATTTACCTTAGTTTAACCTTTTTAAAATATATTTATAATATTTTTATAAAGGTATATTTAAATAATTAAAGTTAATATATAAAGATAAAAAAGTTAAAAAATAAAATATTTCTATTAATTAATAATTTTTTTAACCTTTTTTTTACTTTTTAAATTTATAATTAATTATTAATTTTAACATTTTAATAAGCTTACCTTTTATATGCTTTTTAATTAATGTTTTACGAACTTTTTTAAGTTTTAACTTAACTTTTTTTATTTTTTTTTTTTATTAATTACTTAATAATTATAAATATTTTAACTAAGTTATTTAACTAGGAAAGTTAATTATAGTTTTACTTTAATAAATTTTTAAATGTTATAAATTTAATGATATAAAATAATTAATTTTTTAAAGATATACTTTTTAATTAAAATGGGGCCAAAGTTAAGGATTGGTTTAATAATTAAAGGGAGTAATTTATTAAAATTTAACTTTTATAAGAGGTTTTAATTCCTTTCTTTTTTTAATAATCTTTATTTAAATAACTTAAGAATAAAAGTAATAATTTTAAATTAAAAAATCGATTTTTTTATAGTTTTATTAATTATTCTTTTATTAAAGTTTAAATTATTAATATTAATGTTAATAATAAAAGGTTAATATTTTTATTAAAAGTTATTATCAAGCGAAAATTTAAGGTAATTAACTTTACTTTTCTTTTTAATAACCTTTTATTTAATAATTAATTTATTTTTAACTTTTTTAACGCTTATTTTTTAATTAATATTTTACTTTTTTAAAACCTTTATTAAAAGCTTTAACATATTATAATTGGTAACTTGGTGAAAATTTAAAAGATAAGTTTTTTCAAAAAGTTCCTTTTTTTTAAATAAGTTATTAATTATTATAAAAAAAAAGGGTAACTTTAATTTTATAACTTTTTCCTTAATTATAATATTAATAAAACTTAAAATTAATTTTATAAATTAATTAAATAAATAAAAATTACTTTTTTCTTTATTAATATAAAAAGAGTGTAAAAATTTTAACTTTTAATAAATGATGTAAAAAAAGAAGGAAAATTAAAACTTATAAAATTATTTATTATATTAAGAGATTTTTTTTAATTAAACGGCTAAAGTAAGTTTCTTAATCTTTATTTTTTTTTTAATTTAATTGTTTTATCTTTTTTATAATTAAATAAAAGTAAAGTTAACTTTAACTTAACCTTTTAATAAAATATTAAAACTATAAAAGCGTTATTAATTAAAAATATAAATAGTTAAAAAAAAATAAAAGCTTTTATATTTTTTTCTTCGTAATTTTCGGTTAAAGTTAAATAAATTAACATAACTTAAAAAAAAAACGCTTTTAAGGTTATTTTAAAATATTTTATTTCTAATTAAAACATTAAGTTTATATTTCTTATTATAAAAAAATGCTTAAAAAATAAGTTCTTTAATTATAATAATACTTAAGCTAATTTTATAAATGATAATTATCTATAATAACTATATTAAATATGAAAAAAGCCATTACTTTCAGTGATATATATTTAATATATTAATTAAATTTAAGATATTATTAATTATTTAATGTTTTAATTAAATTCTTTTAAAAGTTATATTATTTTTAATTAATTTAATCCATTTTATAAAATCATTAAACCTTTTAAAATAAAAGGTTATTAATTAAATTTATGTTTTATTAAAAAACTTATCATTTATATTATTATATAAAAAGTTATTATATATTATTTATAATAATTTATTAAGCTTATTTAAGTTCTTTCCTTTAAAAGCATTTTAAATAAGCTTAATATTTACTTTATTATCTTAATTAATAAGTAAAAATATTATAATAAAGCCGAAAATAAAGTATGAAATTTTAATTAAATAATCCATATTAAATTAATTATTTCTTAAATTTAAAAAGTCTTTAAATAAAAAAGAAAACTTTTATCTTATTAATTATATACGTAAGTTTTAAATTATCGTAATTTAATTTATATTAAAATTAAATTTGGTAAGTTAATTTAAAAAGCATGTTATAAAAAGAAAGTTTCTTTTAATT
Organism: Hypoxylon sp. E7406B; assembly: GCA_000931505.1. NCBI lineage: Eukaryota > Fungi > Ascomycota > Sordariomycetes > Xylariales > Hypoxylaceae > Hypoxylon > Hypoxylon sp. E7406B. The sequence goes on along the minus strand of JYCQ01000299.1, from coordinate 14,540 downwards.
AATTAAAAAGATATTTTTAATTATTTTAATTAACTTTTATATATATTAAGTTTAATTAATCTTATTTAAATAAGTAATTTTAATTATTTAAAGGCTTTATATAACTTATTAAACTTATTATATTTATAAAGGTGGTTAGTAATAATTTTAAATATAATGACATTTAACTTTAAGTTTTTATATAACTTTTTTTCCTTTTTTTTTCTATTATTATATATTTATTAAACTTTAACTTAACCTTAATTTACGATTTATTAATTATGTTAAAAAGTCTTAATATTTTTAAAGGTATTTTTAAATTAAATACCTTTATTAAAGCTTTTTTAACAACTTTTAATTTAATAAGTAAAAATTTTATTCCTTATACAAGTTATTTAAATAATTATACTTTATTTCAATTATTAATATTAATTAATAATTCCTTTATTTACGATATAAATTTTTCTTTAATCTTAAAATATTACGTTAAAGTTATAAAAAGAAAAAATATTATTTTAAAAAAAATAAAAGATTTTATTAATCAAAATTTAAAACGATTTATAAACCGATTTAATAATATTCTTCCCTCCTTAAAATATTATAATGTAAAATTAAATTTTTTAATAAGCGAAGTTATAATGCCTTTTTTTAAAGCTTTAACTGTAATTAATAATTTAAATTAAAAGATATTTAAATTTATTTGCTTTCTTTTTAATTTTTAATTAAAAGATTATTTAATCTTTATAATTAATATAATTTTAAGTTTATATTATTCCACTTTTTTAACTATAATATAACTGTTAAATTTAAGGCTTAATAATTTATTTTTTATATAATTTAAAAATTACTTTTTTATTAATACACCTTTTATAAATAAGGTTAAGTAAGTAAATTATTAATTACTTTTTTACCTTTTTAATAAGTTTATATTTTAATTTTTCCTTAAATAATTTGTAATATTTTAATTTATTTTTTAAAGGGTATAATTAAAAGGAAATACATGTGATAAAAGATATAATTAATAAGTTTTTAATGTATTATAGGTTTTAATTTACGTTACCTTTTAATGGCTTTTTATAAACTTTTATTATAAGTAAAACCGATATATATTAATTTAATTTAAAAAGGGCTTTTAAATAAACTAATATATTATTTAAATAATAAACTTTAAAAAGTTAAAAAATTATTTATTTAAACATTCAATATTTTAAATAAAGTTCCTTATCGTTATTATAAAAGAAAATATAAGATTTTAAAAAGTGATAATTATTTTAAAATATTTCCCTTTTTTAAATACTAATTAATCTTTAACGTGATAGGAAGGTTTTATAAAATTTATTATTATTTAATAAAAGTTAAAAAATATAAGTTTAAAGATAATAAGCATAATTACTTAAAAGCTTAAAATAATTAAAATTTTTTTTTATAAAAATATATTAAGTTTAATAATTCTTTTAATAATAAAGTAATTAATAATACTAAGCTTTTAAAATAAGTTAAAAAATATGTTAAATTAATAAATTAATGATAATCTTTTTTTCGTAATTATTAAATTATTTTAATAATAATAAAAATATTAACTTAAATAATTATAATTAAATTAATAAATGGTAATTAATAATTGGCATAAATATTATAAAAAAAATCTTTAATAATAATCGTTTTTTTTTTTTAATTATAAATAAAATAATAGTATTTTTTTTTTTAATACTTAAAATTATAATAATTTTTAATTAATAATTTCTTTTTTTATTAAGTAAATATTTTTATTATTATTATTATCATTTAATTAATCGTTAATAATAACATATCCCTTTTTACGTCTTACCGAAAAATAAATTTTAATTAATTTATAAATGGTTTTATAATCTCTTTCTAAAGATTTTACCTTTTTTTAATTTATAACATTATTAAGTTTAATATTAACATTTTTTATTAAGATATTTCTTAATATTCATATATCTTTATTTAAATTAATAAATTCTTAATAACCTTTTTTATTTTATATAAAATATTTTAATCGATTTTTTACAAATATTTTTTAAATAATTTCCCTTTTTAAGTTTTTAATAATATATCGATAATTTTATTAAGCTTTATATATAATATAAAGGCTGTTTTAATTATATTTAAGTTTTTATAATTAAGATTTATTAATGTATTTTAAAAGATTATATAATAATATTAAATTATTTTTTTTTAAAGATTCTTTTTTTATTTTATAAGTTAGTTTTTTATTATTCTTTTTAACATGTTATTTTCGTTTTTTAATAATTATTTAAGATATATAATTAATATTTATAAAGTGTTTTTTAATTATTTTAACTTTTATAATTAACAATTTTTTATTAAAAGTCACATCATTTTAATTTAAAATTTTTTAAAAAGGTATAATAGTTTCGATTAATAAAATTAACCTCCTTTTATATATTATTTTATAAAGGTTAAAATCATATTCTTGGGTTAATATTTTATTAATAAAGATAATAATATTTAACTTTAAAATTTATCTTTTATTTTTTTTTTAAGTTATCTTTTTAAAGTTAACTTTAATTAATTTATAATTAACTTTTATTTATTTTTAAGCTTTTAAAAAATAAATAAGTTTAACTTTCTAATTTATCCCTACTCTTTTATAAATAAATATTATTTTAGTTTTAAATTCAAGACTTTTATCAACTTTTATTTTTAAAAAGACTTTATATTAAAAGTAGATTTTTTTAATTAAAAACTTTATAATTAATTTAAAATTAACTTTTTTTAAAAGCTTACTTTTTAAATAATTTATTAATTATTCTTTAACTTTAATAATAGTTATATGTCTTTAATTATTAAATATATATTAAATATTAAGGATTTAATATTTAAAAAGCTTTAAAGGTTTTAAGCTTTTAATTAAATTGGAGGGCTTTTTTAAATTTACTTTTTAACACTTTTTATAAGATTATAATGTTTTTTTAATGTAAATGTATATACCTTTCTAAAAATATGTAAATAATATTTTTTTATAAATTAATTCTTATCTTTTATAAGTAAATTTGGTATAATATAATTGGATAATTTACTTTTTTTAAATTTTATCATTTATTATTTTTTATTAATAATATTTTTTATTTTTTTTTAAGAAAAATATCTTATTTTAAATTAGATATTTTAAAGCTTTATATTTAAATATTAATTTAACATTTTAGCCTTTTTTAAATTATATATTTTTAAGTTTTATAAATAATTTTAAAGTGGTTAAAAATCTTATTATTTCTTTTAACTTAATATTTTAAAATTTATTTTTATTTAAAATAAAAGTTTTATTTTAATTATTATTATTTATCATTTATATTATGAAAAGGGATATTAAATTTAATTAAAGATTAATAAAGTTGTTAATATTTCCCTTTTATTAATTATTTAACTTATTTAATAAACTGTTTAATTTTCTTAATAAGGCGTTAACGATTATATTTTTCTTTTTAATAATATAATAAATCTTAAAGTTAAATATTTTAATATATGTTATTTATTTTATAAGGGTAACGTTAAAGAGGTTTAAAAATTTATTATTTAATTAAATGATTAAGATTTTAATATTTGTTTATAATATAAATTAAACTTTATAAAGATAATTTCATAACCTTTTTAATAATTTTAAAATTGCTAAATATTTTTATTTTATAAAATTATAGTTAAGTTTTATACCTTTTTAAACCTTAAATTTATATTTTAAAGGTTTAATTTTCTCGTTTTTACTTATTTATCTTAACATTATTTTTTATCTTTCTTTTAATACATTAATATTTAAAAAAATTAAACGATTAAAGTTATAGTTTAAAAATATTAAATAAGGAGTTATTATTAAGGATTTTTATAAAGTAATTATGGTTTATTTTTAAGGCTTATCTTACTTAAAAAGCTTATTTTTATGAAATAAGGTTATTAAAGGAAAGGTTTTTAAGGTATATTAATTAATTTATATTCGAAAATAAACTATTAATTTAATAAAGGATTTAACCTTATTCATAAATTTATATTTTTTTTATTTAAGGATTTTTTCGATTTTAATAATAATAAGTTATCTTTTATTAATATTATAGAAATAATTAATTATTTTAGTTAATTATTTGTAAAATTCTAATTTTATTATATTTATTATAGCTTTTCTTAATTTAAAATTTAATAAGATATTATTAAAGTTCTTTATATATTTTAAGATAAAGCGTTTAACTTTAAGATACATTTTTTAATTGTTATATTTAAATTTAAGTTTTTTAACTTTAATATTATTAAAAAAAGGATTATATTTATAAGATATAAAATTATATAATAAATAAGTAATTATCTTTAAAAATTAAGTAATTAAGTTGGTAACTTTTTAAAAGAAGGTTATTATTTACATTAAATTAATCGGCGTTATAAAAATTATTAAATCCTTATTAAATATTAATAATATAATTTAATTATATTTTAAAAAAAAATCGATAATTAATAATATGGTATATATTATAAATTCTTTTATAAACTTATTATAACTTTTTAATAAAAAGGTATCTTTAATTGTTTTTTTATTAAGCTTTATAACTAAATTAATTAAGCGTAATTTTCTATTTTTCTTTTTTATTATAAACTAAGCGTTTTGGTATAAATTATAGCCTTTTTCTAAAATTTTATTTTAAAATTTTTTTTAAAAAATCTTAATTATTTAAAGCATAAATGATGTAAAGATTAAGATGTTTTTTACTTATTAAACTTTATATAAGATAGTTTTAATTTTATAGTTAAGGGTGATTTTATTACATATCCTTTTTATTTTATTAAAATCTTATATTAAAGCCATTTTTTTTTAAAATAATATTTTTATAAAGATATTTTTTTCTTAATTAGTAAATTTTATATCCTTAAACTTTTTAAAAATTACGTTAAAACGTTTTAAAATTAATTTAATTTTTCTTAATTAAATTGTAAATTTAAGAAAAATATTTATATATAAATTATTTTTTAAAAATATCGATAGATTTTTTAAATTTTTAACTATTTTTTTTAAGGCTTTTTTTTTCTAATTAATTAATCTTAATGATATAGTTTTATTAAAAAAGGCGTCATTTATAAAATTAACTTTTTAAAATTTTAGTTTATATATAATATTTACTTTAATAAAGTCTTAATTAGTTTATTATTTTTTAAATCGATTAATTTCTTTCTAAACTTTTTTAATTATTTTTTTAACGGCTTATTTTATAACTTTAATAAATTCTTTATTATTAAAATTAGCTATTATTTTATTACTTTTTTTTAATTAAAAAAGATAATCTTTTTTAATAAAAATTTCCTTATTTTAAGATAATATTAATTTTTCTTAATTAAAGATATTAATGGCGTAAACTTTTATAAAGAAATCGATAAAAAATATTTTATAATTTATGGGTAAATTATCTTTAATTAATAAATCTAAAAATTTATTATTATTATTATTATAACTTTAAATAATAATAATATTTAATTTTCTTTTTTATAAAGGTTTATTAAATTAATAAAAACTTAATTAGGACTTTTTTAAAAAGTTAAAAAGATTTTAATCTTTATAAATTTAAAAGTTAAATATTTTATTAATATATTTTTATTAAAATAAAGTAATATTTTAACTTAAAAAATAAAATTAATCCTTAATAAAAACTTCGAAAAAACTTAATTATTGTTAATTATATATATTGGTATAAAAAGGTAATAGCTTATTAGCTATATAAGTCTTTCGATTAACCTTTAATAAAAGGTTTTAATATTAAATTTAAATTTAATTTAAGTTATTTTAATAAATTTTATTGGTATTTAATATTTTATAACATAAAATCTAACTATAATATAAACTTAAACATTAATATTAATAATAATAAATATAAAGTTTTTTTAACTTATTAATCTAATCTTAATTATAAGTTTTAATAAAGGTTTTATATATATAAAAATATCGTTAATAATTAAAAGATTTATTAACTTTCTTTCTTTTTAAATTTTATCTTTAAGTATATTTTAAGTTTATATTATAAAAGCTTAAATATATAATTAATTAATCTTTTAACTTAATCTTTTATATTTTTTAGCTGCCTTTTTTATATTTTTTAAAATATCTTTTACATATATTTTAATATATTAGTTAAATTAATATTCCTTATTTTACTTAATTATATATTTATAAATTTAATTTAAAAAACTTAATATATATTTAATTATTTCTTTTTAAAACATTTTAAATTTTTTAAAATAATTAAATTATATCCATTTAACTTAAAACTTTTTTAACTTATAATTAAAGAAATATTTAATCTTTAAAAAATCATTAATAATCTTTTTCTTTTTATTATTATTTAAAGGAAAAGGATCGAATAGATTAAATTTAAATATTTCCTTTTCTTCCTTTTTAAAAATGTTTTAATTAATAAATTTTCTTAAAATATCCTTTTATTGTTTAATGGCGTTAATCGTAATTATATCTTTTTTCTTAATTTACTTTTTATAAATACTTTTAATAAGTTAAAAACTATTTTAATTAATAATAAATTTAACTTATAAATAATTAAATAAGTTAAACTTTAATAAATCCTTATTTATTTTTATTATATTAATAATCTTTATTTAAATTAATTTTTTAAGTTAATAACTTAAGTTAAAGAAGTTTTTTAAAGGAATAAAGGTAAGGTTTAAAGTGATTAACTTAATTATTATTAAATAATAATATGCTTTTTTAACGACTTTATATTTTACTTTTTAAAAATTATATAACTATTTAAAAATAATATATTTAATTAAGTTATTAGCTTTTCGAATATTTATTATTACCTTTTTAAAGATAAAAATTCTTCTTAAATTTCTAATATAATTAATACTTTTTAAAAGATATTATTTATATTCCTTATTATAATATATAATATTTTTTTCGTTTAAAGTTATTTAAAGTGGGTAATTATGAAATTTATATCTTATATTATAATAAAATTAATATTTAAACTTTTTATAAGCATTAAATTAGTTAGGAAAGTTTTAATTAAACATATATATAAAATTTAATAACTTTATAAAAAGAAAGGTTTTTAAGATAAGTTTAAAGTTTTTAATCTTATAATTATAAAGATATTTATTAAATATTTAAATTATGTTTAGGTAAATTTAATTATTTATATATAAGCTCCCATAATTAAAGTTAAGATATTTAAATTAAATTAAGGTTTATTAAATGGCATGAAGTTTTTTTTAAAGTTTTAAATGGTTATAACGTTAAAAGTTAAATTCAAATTGTTAAATCTTTCTCGTTATCTTATTTAACGTTAATTTTTTACTCTTTAATTAATTAAGTTATTTAAAAATTGTTTTTTTTAAGGGTATATTTTTTAAGTTTAAATTATAAATTTAAAATTGTATTTATTATTAAGATTTTTTTTTTTTAAAGATAATTTTATTATAGCTTAATTAATTAAAAAGGTTTAAAAAAGATTATTAACTTTAATAAGGTTTATTATATAAATTAATTTAATTGTTTATTTATCTTTTAATATATTTAATAACTTTATCATAAAATTAGCTTTTTAAATTTTTATAGTATTTAATTTTTAAATAATTTATAATGTTTTTAATCGTTTTTATTTAAATATGGTTTAATAATAAAATAATGTTATTATTATTATTAATATTTAAATCGTACTTTATATTTTTTAATAAAACTTAATAAGTTATAATTATAATATTAATCTTTTTTAAATCATTATAAATCGGTTTTTTTTCGAAATGCCTTAATTACTTAATAATAGATAATTATTATTAAAGGTTTAATATTTTAAAAGCCTTTTTTAACTTTTTTTTTATATCATTAAAATTAATTAAATTATTAATTATAAATTTAACTAATTTTCGAAGTTTAAAAGTTTTTAACTAAAAAAAAATTTCCTTAATAAATTTATTATCACTTATTTAAATCCTTAAAAATAACCATTCGAAATTAAAAAGGAACGATAAAACTTTTATTCCATTAAATAAAAATTATAAATAACTTTTAAATTTAAGAAAAAAGTTTATCATATAATATATAACTTTTAAAAAAAGTTATAAAATTTATTAATTAAAATCAGTTATAATTAAAAGAGGTATATTTAATAATGTTATTAAAATATTAATTTTAAATATAAAATAATTAATAATAAAAGTGTTAAATAAATTAAAAGGTAATAAATAACTAAAAATACTAATTTATTATTTATAGCTTTTCTTACTTTTTTACTCTTTGTTTTATAACTTAAAGTTATACATTTAAAAGGAATAATAATAAAATAATTAATATTTTGTTAAAAATATTTTATACTTTTTCTATTTTAATAAAAAAAATCGATAAAATCTTAAAACCTTTTTTTTTTAATTAAATAAGCTTAAGCTTTTTTAAATATTTTTTAAGCTTTAAACTTTCATTTTTAATTTAATAGTAAATATTTTTACTTAATATTAAACCGTTAATAAAGTAAAATATATTATATATGTTATATAAATAGCGGTATATATTAATAATTATTACTTTTTTCATTAATATAATTCGATTAAAATTTATTAAAAAAAAAAGATAAATAAAAAGTAAATTTTAATAACTTTATTTAAGAAAATTATAATTCGTTTTAAAGTTATTATAAAAAATCTAAGATTATATTATTATTATTTCTTTATTTTAACGTTTAATTAACATTTATATATATTAACGATATATGCCATTTTTTATTATTATTTATATTTAAATAAAGTTAATTAAATTTAAATTTAACTTTACTACTTTAATATTTATTATCTTATATTTTTAACTTTTATGTTAAAGGTTTAATAATTTTTTATATTTATTAATTAATAAAAGTATAATTATATTTAAGTAATGTTTAAGTTTAATTTAAGTTTTAAATTAAGGTTACTTTTTTTTAATTTATATTAAGGGCTTATCTTAAATTTATACTCGTCATTTATAAAAAGGAAATTTCGATATAAGGATATTATATTAAAGATAATTTAATTAATGGATTTTTAACGATAATAGTTTTTTTAAAATTAAAGTTATAAATTTAAATTTTATAGTAATTATTAATTAAATTAAAGTAAAAAGTTTTAAAGGAATAAAATAATAAATATACATAAACCGATTAAACTATATATATATTATTACGCTTTATATTATTTTATTATTTTTAATTAGTAAGATATTAGTTTAATTAATAAAAAATGGTAGTAATAACTTTTTTTTATTATAAGGTTATTTACATTACGTTAAGTTAAAAAGAAGTGGGAAGTTAATTTAAGATAAAGTTACTAATATTAATAATATAAGTTAATCTTAATAATAAATCATTAATTAAAGTAAAAAATATCTTAAAATAAATGCGAAAAAAGTATATTTTAAGTTATTAAAAAAGTGGTATATAAAGGTATTATATGTTATTTAAAATATCGTATATTCTTAATTATTTTAATAAAGATTTATATATCATTAAAAAGTTAATTATTTAATTAAAGTTTAAACCTTTATATCTCATTATTAAACTATCCACTTTAGCTTAATATATATTAAAAATTCTTTAAAATAAAAATTCATATAATAAAAATATAAATAATAAAATATTAATATTAAATTAAGTGTTAAAATAAATAATTATTTATAATAATTATAATTAAATATTATTAAAAATCTTTTTAATAAATAAAAAAGGCTTTTAATAAATTATAATTATATTATAATATAATTTTAATTTTAATTCATTTTTAATTTATAAGTTAAAATATAATTATTAAGTTTATAATTTTAAATGATATAAATATAAAATATTTAATTAATTACTTAATTAATTTTAAATTAAATAATTAAATATTTATTTTTTAAAATTTTATAAAGTTATTATTAACTTTATTATTACTTTTTAATAAAAGGGTATATATTTATTATATATTAAATGTTTTATTACTTTTTTTTATTTACGTTAAATTATAAATAAAACTTTAAAAGTAAGGTTTTTTTTTTATATTAAAATAATTTTATAAATATTAATTATAACGTTATATAATTTAAATAAGAAGATAAATAACTTAAATATATATATTTTAATTTAAGTTACATTTTAATGTAATATTTATAGTTTAAGTTATTTAAAGTTAAAATTAAAAAGTTTTTATAAATTATTATATGATAATTTTTCTTAACTTTTTTTCTTTTTTAAAGCTTTTAAATGTTATAAAATTTTACATTATAATGATTAAATGCTTTATTAAATGCCTTATTAAATGCTTTATTAAATTTGCCATTTAATATATTTTTATAAACTTTATAATAAAGCCTTTTTTATTTTTACTTTCTTTTTTATTTTTTATTTAATTTTAAATTATATTTTATTTATTAAACTTTTATATTTTATCTTATTTATATATTTATTTAAAAGATAGTTATTTAAAATAACTTTAATCGCTTTAACTTCTTTATTATAGTTGATAATATTATAAGTTTAAATTATTAAATATATATTTTTAATAATTTGTTTAGGATAATTAATTTGTAAATATTTTTAAATTATTTTAATACCTTCGATTAATAACTTAAAGAAAATAATATGGTTTTAAATATAAGGATTAATAATTTTAGTTGTTATTTTAAAAAGAATAATATAGCTTTAAATATAAAAATTAATGCTTTTAATTATTATCTTAAAGAAAATAATATAGCTTTAAACATAAAGATTAACAATTTTAACCATTATTTTAAAAAGAATAACATAACTTTAAATATAAAGATTAATACTTTTAATTATTATTTTAAAAAAATAATATAACCTTAAATATAAAGATTAATATCTTTATTATAAATATTTAAATTTTTATTATAAGCATTAAAACTTTAATATAATTATAGTAAAATTTAAAGTTTATGTTAAATATATATAAAGGTATTTAAAAAAAGTATAAGTTTTTATTATTTACTTATATATATTTATTTTAATATTTATTAATTTTTATTAAAAATTAAAATGATAATATATATAAATTAAATGTTATTATTATTAATAAAAATTCCTTTTTAACTTTAATTATAATAATTAATAATAATATTCTTTTAAAGTTTTAACGTTTATTAATAATAAAGATTTTTAAAAATTTTATTAATAAGATTTTATTTATAAATTTATTTATTAATATATTTACATATATTAATTAATTAATTAAATAACGTTTTAAATGATTATTAATTAAATAAAAGTAATAATTATAAAAATATAAAAGTAAATAAGTTGTTATTTTTCTTAAGTATTATGTATATAATTAATATAATATAATAAAATAAAGTTAAATAATATATGTGATTAATATAATATGATAAAATAAAGTTAATATTATAAGTGATATTTTATAATAATTATTTAAGTAAATTATTATATTAAAAGGTTATTAAATATTATTATAATAATAATATTTAATTAATAATATAATGTTATATTTATATTTTAATAAGTTTTTATTTAAAGTAATTACTTGTTAATTATAATATTATTATTAAATTATTATTGTTATTTAAGATATTATAAAATTATGGATATTTTAATAAAAATTTATATATTATTAAGGAGTTAATTATTTAATTAATATATATATAAGATTTTTATTTTATTATTAAGTTATTTACTTTAGTTTAATATATTATGGTTAATTTTAATTATTTAATATATATAAACTTAATTACCTCTTTTATTAATAATATCTTTAATTATTTTTTTAATGAGTTTTTAATTTAATTAGAAATAATTATTTTATTAAATAAAATGAATTTTTAATATTTATTGTTTAAAATTATAAAAATATTTAATAATATATTTATTTATTAAGTATTATCACTTATTTTAAAGTATTTTAAACGTTATTATTAATTTTATGTAATGTTAAAGGTATAAAAAGGTAGTTTAATTAATATTAATATTTTAATAATAGATTAAATATTATTTAATTATTAATTAAATATTAAAGTTAATATTTATAATAATATTTAAGATTATAAAATGTTATTTATTAATAAATATTATATTTATAAATTTAAAAGTTACTTTTATTAAGTAAATAAATTAATTAACTTAATTACTTTCCTTTTTTTAATGGTTACATGATATAATAAGATATAATTAATAATAAATGATTTAATAAAGGTTACTTTAAAATGGTTTTTTTTAATAAATTTAAAAGTAGCTTTAATAAATAAAAAAGCCTTATTTATCTTAATAAAACCTTTTTATATAACTGGTTATTTAATATCTTTTATAAACATTTTATATTTTTTATTTAAAGAGATAATATTAGTATTTATTATAAGTGTATTTTACTTAATAATCGTAAATATTTTATTAATATTTTAACTTTTATAAAAAACATTAAGCTTTTTTATTTAATGAATTAATAATTAAATATTATTAAGTTATAATATACTTATAAAGGATTTTACTTAATTTTTTTATTAAGTAGTTAATTTCTTTTTAGTTTAATTTTTCCTTTTTTAATTTAAAAGAATAAACTTTTATTTTTTATAAAAGTAATATTTTAATGATTTTAATAAAGATTTTAAATTGGAATTAAAATATTAATCCTTATTAAAATTAATAAAATTAAATATTTAAAAGGTTATTAAAAGGTTAATGGATAAAATATCTTTTAAAAATAATATTAATATATATTTAAATATTAGTAAAAAGAAAGGAAAAAGTGAAAAAATAATAAGGTTATGCTTATTATTATATTTTATATTTTAAATAAAGCTTAATAATTAAAATTAAAAATTAATGGTGGTGGTAATAATGATAATGTTAATAAGTTAATATTATAACGTTTAAAATAAGGTCGTTTTTTTAATTATTTTAAATACTTTTTTAAATTTAAATTTATTTATGTTTATTTATAATTAATATATTTTTTGTTAATAAATTAAATAAAAGGTATATATATAAATAAATCTTAAAGTATAATTAAATTATAATAAATAAAAAAGAAGTTAATAAATAATATAATAAATTAAAGATAGAAGAATATTTACCTTAATATAATATAAAAATTAATTAAGAAAAAAAGAAATTAAAAAAGATTATAAATAAAGATTTAAATAAAAAAAAAGGGATTTAAAGTATTTTTATATAAATTAAAATATGTTAATAACCACCTTTTTTACTTTTTTAATTTAATATTATTTTATATTTAATCACGGTTTAATTATATACACTTTTAATTAATTTTATAGTTTATAATTATTTATTAATTTTATTAATTAAATTACTTTATAATATATTAAAATTAAAATTAATTAACTTTTAATAAGTTAATATAAATTATTACCATTATATATTAAATATATATAATTTAGTTAAATAAGATTTATTTAAATAATTATCTTTAAATAATTATCATTAAATAATATTTTTAACATATTTATTAATATTTTTTTAAACGTTTATTTAATAATATCTTTTTAAATTAAAAATAAGTCTTTATTTATCTATAATAATATAAGTTTTTTAATATAATTTATAACTTAAAAACTTTTCAAAATGTTATAAATATAATTTAAGGTTATTTATTTAAATTTATTATAATATATCTTATTTATTTTTTAATAACGTTATTTTAACTCTTATAATTAAAGAATCTTATTAATAAAGTTATAAAAGTGTAAATTTAAAATTATTATATTACATATTAAGTTAATTATAATTACTTATATATGTTTAATTATTTTTAAACCTTTTATTTTATTAAAAATTTACTTTTTATTAATATTTATGTTAATAATAATATATATGGAAAAATTTATTAAAGAATTATTATATTTAATGAAAAGTATAATATTATTAAAAAAGGGTTATTTATAATAATTATTAAAAAAATATCATTTAAAATTTAAAAATAAATTAAATATTAAAATAATAATATTTTATTTATTAAGTAAAAGTCTTATATTATTTTTAAAATTGGTTAATTATAATGTTAAGATGCTTTTTTACTTTTTATTAAAATAATCATAAATTTAAAATAAGAATTTTTAATGAAGTTTTTTAATTTATTATTATAATTTAATTTAATTATTTTAAATAAAGCTTTATTTATTATAATATATAAATTAAAATATTTAAAAACTAACTGTTAAAGCTTTTATTAATTAAAAAAAATGGATTAATTATAATATAATTAATGTTAATTTATTTTTAAGTTAATTTAAACTTAATTTATAAAAGGTAATAAAAATTCATAAAATATTTTAATAAAAGCTATATATTATATTATTGAAATATTTAATTATTAAAAAGATATTATAAAGTTAATTATTTTATTACATTATTAAGTTATAAAAGGAATAATTAAAATAAGTTAAAGTAATAAAAATTAATATTTAATAATATTATATATTTAAATAAATGACGATTTTAATATAAAGTAAAAAAAAAAACTTATTAAGTTTTTATACATATATAAATTTAATCATAAATAAGATAATAGAGAAATTAAATAAAGTTTAAACTTATATTAAGTAAATTATT
>JYCQ01000296.1:0-11092 GCA_000931505.1 Hypoxylon sp. E7406B | reverse complement strand
TAATAATTAAAAATATAATTAAATATTAAAATAAAATATTTATTATATAAGTTAAAAATAATAATTATATTATTAATGTTATATATTATTTAAGTTTTATAATTATTTAATAATTTTAAAATATTAATAATAAAAATAATAATAATTAAGTTTAATATTTTATATAATAATATTTAAGGTGATATTATTATTATTAATTTAATAAAGGAAATAATATTTATAAAAGGTTTAAAGGTAATGTATTAAACTTGTTAAGGTGAGGTAAGTAAAAACCCCACTTATTGATTAGCGAAGATGTTTTATTATATATACGTAAAGGCATTTATTTAAGTGTTATATTAGCTTAAGTTTTACCCGATTAAAGGTTTTTTAATCTAATTTCCTTAATTACAGTTAATATATCTTCCAGTTTAAGACTTTTAAAGCTTTTCCAAAATAAGCCTTATTATTTTTTAATTCTTTATTTTTTTTTTCATATACATTAATTTAAATCGTAAAATTTAATTATTTCATTTAATTATCTAATATCTTAACGATTAAAATATCATTCCTTTATCTATTATTATATCTTTTACTACTTTAACTATTATATTACTAAAATCGATTTACATTTTTCTACCTTTTACACCTTTAAAGCTTTTAACGAAAGGATTAAATTATAAATCTATTTTTTAATAAATCGATATTTATTATCTAATATATCTTAATTTAAATCCTTTATTAACATTATATATTTTAAATAATGATGGTATTTATTATAATATTGTATATTATATTTATTATATTTTAACTTATAATATATAAGCTAAAAATAAAAGAAAATCTTTAAATAAATAAGTTTTTAAAATTTAGTTTTAATTATTTACATTTTTAATAATAAGGTTTTAAATAATATATTAATATAAATTATTAAAATATCTTTCAATTTTAGATAAAAATGGTATTAACTAAATAATTTTAATATAATAATAAGGTTATATATTAATATTAAAAATATTAAAAATATTAAAGATAATATAATTATTATCTTTTTAATTAAAGATAAGTTAATAAATCTTTTTAATCATATATTACCTTTTTTTTCATTAAGTAATAATCTATTAAAACTAATTATAATTCTTTAAGATAATATTTTTCATAAAAATATATATTATTTTTATATTTATTTATATTTTAATTATTATTGATATCTTATTATATTTAATTTTAATTATTAAAAATTCCCTAAAATAATTTTAAGATTTTAAAGTTTATTAAAATATTTAACTATTAATAAAATCTCTAACCTTTTTATTAAATTAAATTTAACCCTTTTTTAATAAATTAAAAAACTTTTCTTATCTTTAAATTATATTATGATTATATCATTAAAATATAATAAAATTTATAAAGTAATAACATATTTTAATTTAATTAAATAAGGTTATATTATTTTTAAAATATATATTAAATAATATAAGGTAAATAAGATAAGAAAATATAAGGTTATTATTAATAATAACATTAATATAATTAATGATTACCTTAATATTATTCTTTTTTATTCCAATATTTATTATATTTTTGATAATAATTATATTATATTTTTTTTTAAATTTAATTTATAAAATAATAATAAATATAAATTTATTATATATATGTTTTATATATTAAAAAAGGTTATAATTAAGAATTTAAAGGTTATTATAAAATATTAAAATTARGAATTTYTTTTTATTTATAAAATGTTTAAAAAATATTTATTTATTTATTTTATTTTTTTTATTTTTATTAATATATTATATCCATTAATAAAAGATAAATTTAAAACCTTTTTTTTTTAGATTTTTTAATAACGAGTTGGTAAGCCTTAAAAAGGAATTTTTAATTTAAAGAAATTAAAGTTATTTCGGAAAATTAAAGTAGTAGTAATTAACTTAATAATTATTAATATAAAGTATATTATATTAATTATTAATAAAAATATTAATTAAAATATTAATTTTAATAAAAATAATTTATTAGATAATGACGTAAAGTTTATGTCGTTATACTTTAACTTATTAAATAAGCTTTTTAATTACCCTTTAAATCTAATTAATTCCTTTAAAAGAGATTATTAATATTTATTTAAGTAAAATTGATTAACATTAAAAAAATTTAATAAAGACGTTTAAAATTATAATTATTAATTTGATGTAATTAAGCCTTTACTTAATTTATTATTATTTATAAATACTTTATTTAAAAATATAAATAATATTCTTAAAATAAATTAAGATTTAAAGGCTATATTAAGTTGTAAATTTATTAATAATATCTTTTTAAAAGAATTAAATAAAAATAAATTTATCCCTTATTATTAAAGAAAAGATACATTATATATATAATTTTTACTAATTTATATTTTATTATTTATTAAAATTAAAATTTATAACTATTATAATTGCTATTTTAATAATAATTATTTTTAAATATATTAATTATTTATTAAGAATATATTAAACATATTTTACAAATTTATTATAATATATTTTAAAATAAAATAATATTTTAAAAAAGTTTTAATTTAACTATTTAATTATGATTTAATCCTTTTAATATAAAGATTATATAAAAAGATATTTATTATTGTTAAAAATAAATTAAAAAATAATTAAATATATTTTAAAAAATTATAAAATTAAATACTTATATTAATTTACGGTAAATAAAATTAAAAAAACCGTTAAACTTATAAAATGTTTTTATTTATTTATTTAAATAATATACATAACCTTTTTTAAAATAATATATATTTATTAATATTATTATATAAAAGATATATATTTATATTAAGCTTTATATTTATATATGGATATAATAATGATGATATTAATATAAATATATTAAAATAAATATAATAATATTAAAAAAATTAAGATTTTATAATTATATTTAACGTTTCAACTTTTTAACTTATCTTATTATAATAATTAAATAAGTTAAAATATCATTAATAACCTTAAATAAAATATTAAAGATATATTATTATTATTTAATAAATTATATCCTATTATTAAATATTAATTTAAATATTAAAGATAAGCCAATTATTTTAATACATTTACTTATATTTATAAAGGTTAAAATAATAATATTAAAATAAATACCTAATATACTTATTTTATAAAAATATTTATAACCACCATTATTATAATAATATCTAATATAAATATCATTAAGATAATTTAATAAGATAATATAATATTAAAATATAACTTTATTTCCTTTATAACTTTTATAAATATATTTTAAAGGTAAGATAATGTTAATCATTATTATATAAATAATTATAATTAATTAAAAAGGATTATTATATTTAATAAAAATTAATTAAAACTTACTTTTATAATTAAAGACAAAAGAAAATATAAGTTTAATCTTTTAATAATAACATATTTAATTTTGGTAATACTTATTTAAAAAAAAAGTCCATTTAATTTAAAGTTATAATTATAATTAATAAAATTCTTCAAATATTTAATATAAATTAAAATAAAAATATTTATATATTTAAGTTATTTAATATTATAATAATAATATTACTTATATATATTTTCTTAACTTTAATTAAAATTTAAATTATATATTAAATAAAATCTATATCATTTATTAAATTTAACTTATTATCATTTTCTTTAAGAAATAAATCACTAATTAATGATTTAAATTAAGTTAAGAAATTATTACTCCTTATTAAATCTTAATTAAAGTTTTTTACTTAATTTTAATTAAAGCTTAAACTATTATTTATTAACCTAAAAATTTTTAAATTAACATTAATAAAGTTAAAGGATTTATCATCTTCTTTAATAAAGTTAATTTTTTACTTTTAAAAATATATATTTTACTTAAAGTTAAACTTAACCTTATTTAAATAAGTTATTTAAAGTTTTAATATATTAAAATTATTTAAAATTAAGTTTATAATAAAGTTAAAAATACCTAAAATAAATAAATATAAAAAAGTAGATAAAATTAATAGATAAAAAATAAATATTACATATATTTACGTAAGAATAAAAACCTCTTATATTTATACTTAAAATATAATTAAAATTTAAATTATTAAAAAATAAATTCTTAAATTAACAAGAGGTATATTATAAACGTAAGTAATAATACATATTATATAATTTAATTATAAATATTTAATTTAAAAATTAATTATTAACTTATAATAAAAATATTTATACATATTAAATAAACATAAAATATTAAAAAAAAAGTTAAAGTAACTTAAATATATATAAGCGTTTACTTAATATATAAACATCCACTCTTATATAATATATAAATTAATCTTAATAATTATTAATAAAATAATTAAAATATAAATAAATTTATATTAATATAAAGCTAATTATTAAATGTTAACATATAATTAAAATATATTTTATTAAATATATAATAAGACATTTCTTAACCATAATTTAAATAAAAGGTTAATAAATTAATTAACTTTAATTTACTTATTTATCATTATAAAATAAATAACGTTAAAATAAAAAAAAAAAAACGTATTAAAATAACTTAAATTTATATATAAACCTATTATAAAAACTAATAAAATTAATAATATAATATATTTAAAAAAGAATAAAGTAATTAAAAAGATATGTTTTATTTAATCTATAATCTTAAATTACGCCTTAATAATTAAATACCTATTTAACTATCCTTTTAACTATTATTAATAAAATACCTTAAAAATTATTTTCTTATTCCTATTTACTACTTAATTATATTCCTTCTTTTTTTTATAACTAACCTTAATTTAAACTTAAGCTTTTAAAGTATTAATAAAGCCTTTAAAATAATATACCATTATCTATTTCGCTAAATCCACTCTTAAAATTAAATTAATCTTAAACTTAATACTTTATCCATATATTTAATTAATCTAATTATATATCATATCCCTTTAATTAAGTTAAATATCTACCCTATTTAAGATATATAATAATACTTATCTCTATAAAACTTAACATAAAATAAATATATAAAAAAAAATTAAAAAAAGTAAAATAAAATATAAATTATATATAAACAATATAAATATATATTAATTAATACTATTAATAACATAAATTATATAAATAACGTAAATAGTAATAAAATAAGGTTAAAAATTTCACTAATATAATTATTACTTTAATCAATAAACCACCATCTTAAAAAACGCCATTAAACTCTTAAAATAAATTAAAGCTTTTTATATTTTTTCTTAAAATTAATCCTTTTTATCCCTTAACTTAACACTTCCTTAATAACAAATAACATATATAATAAAACACCTTTTTAAACAACCTTCATAAATAATTAAAAACACCCTTTTTATTAAACTTAACATTAAACACATCCTTACCCCAACCACCCTCCCTAATAATAATAAATAATAAACCTAAAAACTAAATTCATAAACAATGTTTTTTCGATTTAAATCAAAATAAGTAAACATATTATTAATTAATTTACCTTTTAATATCTCTATACTTATCCTTTCCTCCACTATTTTTCTCTTAATAAAATATACTAATATCTTAAGTAAATAAATATCCTTTTAATATGATTATTATAATAACTTTTAAATTTAAAAGCAATTAACCTAACAACTAAAAATATTATAAAACCATAAAACACTTTATAATATTCTTAAATAACCTTTATAAATCTCCTTTATAACAACCTTATAATATAACTATAAGATATTATAAAACATTTTACCATTACCTTAATTAATATTAACCTTTAAAATATATAAAATAATAAATGCTTAATTCTATCCTTAACATTAATATAAAAGTCATTAATAAATATTAAATAAATAATTAAATATAACTAATTAAAACTTATTATCTATTATATTAAACCTTAAAAACAATATTTTAATTATTTACCATATACTTATATTAAGTTTAAGATTAAATAAGATTATTAACTTTTCCATCTTATTATCCAATTAATTCGTTAATCCTTTTATAATATAAAAAGGATAATTAATTATATATTTATATTATATTAAATTATTAATCGTAAATATTAAACCTTTTAACCATTAAATTAATAATATTTATATTAATAAAAATAAAATAAAAATAACATTATTAAAAAACCATAAAACCTCTTAATTAATAAAATGCTTATAAATCTTATATATAAATTATTAAAGAAATTTTATATAATTAACCATTTTATATAATAAAAATAAAATTTATAATGTTTAAATTATTTTTAAAATTTTTAAATATGATTATAAATAAAATCTTAATACTTTTATTAATTATATCTTTATTACTTTTTATATTTATATTATTTTCATTATTTTTATTATTTTTATTTATTTTACTACTTATGCTTATTTTATTACTTTCATTATTATTAAAAAATGTAGTTAAATCTTAAAAATTTCCCTTATTATTTAAAGCAAAAGGATAAAAAGGTGGCACATTTTTTATTTACTTAACTTTATAAATAATATTTAAATAATTAAGGTATTAAAGACGTTTAAATAAGCCACTTTATTATTCCTTACCTACTTTATTATTACTATTATTGTCATTTTTAAATATTAAATTAAAAGTTTTTTTTAATATTTTATACCTTTTTAAATATTTTATCATTAACTTAAGTTTATTATTTAATCCTTTAATAAAATAATTAATAATTAAAAGTTATTATTTTATTAAATAATTTACCTAAAATTTATATTTATTATTTAAATTTTTAATAAAGTAATTAATAATTAAAGGGAATTATTAATTTATAAACTTAATATATAATTTATACTCATCATTTAATTTTCTGTTAAAATCGTTAAAAATTAAACCGGAATATTTCTTTAACATTTTTATTTATGATTAAAATTAACAATGATTATAATTTACGTTATCAATATTATCTTGATTATCATTTAACTGTGGCTGTTTAATGTTTATTAAAGATTTTAATATCTTAAATTTACTATTATATTTAATTCATAGCTAAAAAAAGTTAAAACTTTTTATATACCTTCTTTTTTTAATTATACCATTATTATTAATAATAAGGGATAAATAAAAATTTTAATAATTATTCTTTTTTAATTAAAGATCTTAAAAAAACAGTATATATATAATATAAAAAATAATTTAAACAAAATAAATAAATAAATATTTATAATAAACTTAATAAATTAAACGAAAGTAATAATTATGAAACTTATATATTAACTTTTATATACCTTAAGTTAAATTATTTATTAATTAAATTACTATATATATAAATAAGTGTATATAAAGATTATTATTAATGGGTTTTAATATTAAAATAAGTATAAAAATATTAGTTAAAATATGAATATTTTTACGTAACGTAAATATGTTATAATTAAAATTTAAAAGTTTATTTATTACTATTATTATTTATATAATTATATTATATTAATTAAATTAATTATAATATGTTATTAAAATTATATAAGTAAATTTTAAATTATTTAATTAATTAATAAATTTATAAATGTTTAAATTATTTATGAAAAATGGGTTATAATTAAATATAAAAAGGTTTTATTATAGTTTTAACATTTTTCTAATTATTAATAAAAAAATTTAATATTTAAAGTATAAAATAATTAAATATCTTAAATTAATGTTATTTATTAACGTTAATATTATTAAGAAAATAATAAGATGATAAAATAAGGTAATTTATAAGTTTAAGGCTTATTATAAATGTTTTTTAATATATAAAAATATAATTTACATGTTATATTAATATAGATAATGTTATTTATAAATTTAAAAGGTTAATAATTAAGGTAATTAATAAGTTTATAGTTTATAAATAAGTATATATATTTAAATAAATTATTATTAAATAATATATTTTTATAATTTTTTTAATAATTCCTAATGATAATATAATAAAAATAATAAATTATAAGATATAAGATATTTTTATTATTTATAATAAAAAAGGTTAATAAAATATTAATATATTTATTAAAGAGTTTTAAATAAAAAATATTAAATTTATTAAGATGGTATATTAAAAAAGGGCTGATAAAGGGTATAATATTTTTATCCTTTAAAAAGTTATTTAAAATTAATATTATTATAATATATTAAAATATTATATATGTTAAATTAGTAATGGTTAAAATTAAAATTATTAATAAAGGGGGGAGAAAGGAATAATATTTAAAAAGAAAAGAAATAGGATAATGTTATAAAAAATGATAAAAAATAATGAAATTTAAAAAAGATAAAGTAAAAAGATTATAAAAAAAAGGAGGTAAAAAGTAATAGTAAGAATTATAATATATGGATTAATAAATAGTTATAAGATTTAATGACTTAAATTTAGGTTAAAGTAAAATTATACTTTTATTAAGTTTTATTCTTTTTAATTTATTCCTTTTTATCTTTATATATATATTTATATTAATATCATTTAAAAGATAATGTTATTACTTCTTTTTAAGCAATTAATTTATATGGAATAGATATTTTTAAGGTATATATTTAATTAATATTGATAATATTATTATCTTTACCTTAAAATTAAATATATAATATATAATAAAGCGTTTTAATTTAGGTTATAATTGGCTTTTTATAAAATGTTAAATAATATATTCTTTTATTTTTAATGATTATTTATATATTTATATAAATAATTTATCTTATATATAATTAAATTAAAATACTTATTTTATATATATTTTATATAAAATATGTTTTACTTATTTTTTATATAAGCTTTTAAAATAACTTTATCATTAAATAAAATTTTATATTTTATACTTAAATAATTTTATTAATATTAATCATAAGAATATATAATATCGATAAAAAAATAAATAATTTAATTATATACATTTTAATCCTAGTTATAATTTAATACAATAATTATAATTTAATATATTTAAAATTAAACCTTAAAACTTTTTAAAATTATATTATATAAATATAAAGCTTAATATAAATATATATTCTTATATAATAATATTAATAAATATATATCATTTTAAAAAAAATGACTTATATTATATAAATAAATAAATAAAAATATTCTATTAATTTAATAATTTTTTTAATTTTAACTACCACTTAACTTTATATTATAACCTTATTTTATTATATAATATAATTATTATAAGATAAATTATAAGATAATAAATAAAATAATATTATTATATAAAAAATTTTAAACTAACCAATTAAAGGTTAGATATATATATTAAATATTTCTTTATTTTAAATATCCTTTATTAAATCTAAAATATTTAAATTCTAATAATAATTAAGTTTTTAAACTAATCTTTACATTTTCTACTTTTTAAATTTATAATATTATTATTTTTTATAACTTATTAACTTTAAATTATAAAGGTGTTTATAAAGATTATTAAATATATTTAAAGATTAAAATAAATTAAAATAAATATATATTAAGAATGTCTTTTTAATCCTTACACTTTTTAATCGAAATGTTATCTTTTTTTTTAAAAATATTAAATCATTATTATTTGCTTTTATAAGATTATATATGTCTTATTTTTAAAATTAAATACTTAAAAATGGCGTTTATATTAATACCTATATTTATTAAATGTTCTCTTTTATAAAAACAACTAATATAAGCTAAACTTAAAATATTTATTAATATATATTATTAAATACTATTAAAATAAATATAACCTTTTAAATTCTAAAATATAGAAAATAATATTTATACTATTCACTTATGCTTAATAATAAAGAAAATTTAACTTAAGGTATTTTAATTAATAAAGATGGTAATATAAAAGATATCATTTTTTTAACTTATTTTTTTATATTAAAATTTAACCTTTCTTATAAACTTATTTATATTAATATTTTAATAAAAGATATTAACTTATTAAATCCTCTTTTAATAAAGGTTAATTTTAAACTTTTTAAAGGAATGATAATATATATAAAAAACCTATTTTTTAATATATAATATTTATACCTTTATTTTAATAAGAATTCTTCTTTTATCTAACCAATGATATATTTAATATAATAAATATATTATTTAAATAAGAACTTCCTTTAATTATTAAAGGCTTAACCATATCTATTTAAAGCCTTTTTATTAAAAAAAAGAAAAATTTAAAAAAAATAAATTTTATATAAAAAAAGGTCATAAATAAATATAATTTTATCTTAATTAAGGTAAAATTATAATTTTATAAATATATCATATTCTAAAAAAGGTTTTAATTATTTAATATATAACTATAATTCCTTTATTTAAGGTATAATATATATTTATTTTATAAAAGAATAATTTACCTAATCTTATTAAATAAAAATATTATTTTATAAAATTAATTAAAAGTTATAAAACTTATATAAGATAAATTAATATTAATAAATATAATTATAAATTTTTATTTATTTATATTTAAATGTTTTCTTATAATATAATAAATATTATTTACCAATTAATATTTTAATTAAAGTTAGTTTTAAATAACATTTTAAATATAATAAGATTTAAATTATTATTAACTTAAATAATATTACCTTATTTTAATATAGAAATACCTTTATTAAATATATAATAAGTAAAAACCTATTATAATATAATATAATAAGCAAAATAATTTAATTTAATATTAATAAAGATTTATATTTTAATAATTAAGTTTATCATTAACATTTCATATTTAATAAACTTTATCATAATATCATTAATTTTAACATTTTTAATATAAAATATAAAATTAATAATTAATAATAACCTTAAAAAGTTAATTTACTTTCTATATGTAAATAAAGATAAAAAGAAAGATAATGTAATTATTTTCGAATAATAAAGATTATTAATAATTAATAAAAATAAAGATAATTATATGTTATTAAAGATATTAAATATGAGGTTAAATTATATATAAAATACTTAAATTAATATTTATAATATTATTAATAATATTATAAATAAACATAATAATATTATTAATATATTTTAATTAATAAAATATATATATCAATTTATTATTTAATAATTTAAATACTTTAATTATAATAAAAGCTTTTTTTTTTATTAAATAATG
>JYCQ01000294.1:0-11610 GCA_000931505.1 Hypoxylon sp. E7406B | reverse complement strand
ATCGTTTATATATATAAACGTATAATATTTTAATTAAAACTTTAAAAAAGTTATATATAACCTTTTTAATATTTTTAAGCTTTATATTAATTTAAATCATTAAAGATATATTAAGTTAAAGTAAAAAACTTTAAAAAATAAAATAATAAATATATATAAACCAATTAAGTTATATATATATTATTATATTTTATATTATTTTATTATTTTTAATTAATAAGATATTAATTTAATTAAAAAGAATTAATAATAATAACTCTTTTTTATTATAAAATTAATTACATTATATTAAGTTAAAAAAAGCGAAAAGTTAACTTAAAATAAAACCATTAATATTAATAATATAAATCAATTTTAATAGTAAATTATTAATTAAAGTAAAAGATACTTTAAAATAAATATGTAAGAAATATATTTTAAACTTTTAAAAAAATGTTATAAAAAAGTATTAAATATTATTTACTATTTTATATATTTAATTATTTTAATAAAAATTTATATATTATTAAAAAGTTACTTATTTAATTACAGTTTAAACTTTTATATTTTATTATTAAATTATTTACTTTAACTTAATACTTATTTTTTAAAAAATGTTATAATTCTTTTTTTTAAAAAAGAATTATAATAAAAATTATTTAAATAATAATATTAACTTTTACTTTTTATAATAATAATTTTAATATAATTATATAATTAAAGTTAAAAAGTAAAAGTTTATTAAAACTTTATAAATATATTTTAAAAAGGTTATTTTATAATAATTAAAGTTATTAAAATTATTAAAAAATCTTTTATAAAGTAATTATTAAAACTTTAAATATATTTTTAAACGTTAAACGTTAATATTTAATTAAATAAAAATTATAAAAATAAATGGTTTAAAAATGATATATTATTATTAAATAAATTTATTAAAATAACTTTTTCTTTTAAATTAAAGTAAAATTAATTAAAGTTTTAAAGTGAAATAAAATAATTAAAAATAATAAAGGTTAGAATTAACTTAAAAGGTTTAAAAAGGCAATAAAAGCCGTTTATTTAAATATATATTTTTTCTTATTTATTTAATGTTTTAAAAGGTTTTTAACATTTACTTTTATTTTTTAAAAAAAGTTTTAAACCTTTAATTTAAATTATTAAAATCTTTTTTATTTAAAGAAAACGCCATATTTGTAATTATTAAAAAAGTAAGTTAATTTTTAAATAAATTTCCTTTTTTTTAAAAAAGATTATATTAATTATTTCTTTTTAAAAAAGAAAGAAATAATTATAACTATAATTATTTTTTTTAAAAAATAACTTTAATATTAATTTTTAAAATATATTTATAAATTTTAATTAATTTTAAATTTTAAAGTTAAAGTTTTTTTAATAATATAATAATTTAATATTTCTTTTTAATTATTAATATTTTTTTAAAGATATAACTCTTTAAAAATTAAGTAATTAATTTAATAAATTAAATAAGTTAAAGTAGCTTTTACTTTTAACTTTATAATTAAGTATGATATTTAAAACTTTTAACCGTTTAATTTTACGATTTACTTTAAATAAAATATAAAATTTTAAAGTGATAATGTAAATTCGAGGATATTATGTCCACGCCACGTGGGGACTTTATGTTTAATAAAACATTTATAAGAAAAAGTTTATTAATTTTTATTACACATTTTTTTATAAATATAGTTTTAATATTTTAAAAGTAATTAATTCGAATAAAGTTAATAATATATTAATATATTATAAAATTAATTATAATTAAAGCTTTAAAATAAAACTTTTATTAATTAAAAATTATAAAACGTTTTTTAAAAAATTAAATTATATTTAAAAAAATGATATTATAATTTTTAAAAAAAACGGTTATATATAAACTTTTTAAATTATTTAAAATAAAACAATAAATTAATATTTCGCTTATAATTATAATAAATCTTTTAATTTAATTATTTATATATATTATTAAATTATATAAAATAAAAATATTATTATTTAAATTAAATCTTTATTACATTTAATATTTATAATATTAATATAAATATTTAATACTTTATAACATTTAATTATAACTTTATAAACATTAACGTAAAAGCTTTATATAAATTTTAACTTTTATTTATTATTTTTTTTAAAAAGGTTATAAATATATTATAAAATAATTACTTAAAAATATAAATTAAATAAAAGTTTTAATATAAATATACCTTTATTATAAAAAATATAACAATGTCACTTATATATTTTAAGTTATAATAATATATATATATATATAATTAAKAAATATTATATACTTTTATTTAACATTATAAAATATATTAATATTAATAAGCTTTATTTTAAAAAAAATATTTAATTTAATTTTATATAAAATTAAAAAATAGTTTAATTAACTTTTTAAAGTTATAATATTTCCTTTAATATTTAACATATTAATCTTAAATTATAATAATTAACTTAAAAAATAATATATTATTATATTCGTTTTATATAAATTCTCATTTATATATTTTACGTTAATAAAAACATTATATTATAATTTAATTATAAATAAGTTTATAACGTTTAAATTATTAAGCTTTTTATTAATTAAAAAATTAAAGTTTTAAAATAAATAATAATTACATTTTTTAATAACTTAAATATTACTTTTTATTATAAATTATAAAATTTTAATAACTTTAATTATTATAATAAATTAATATCTTTTATATCTTTTTTTATAAAAATCTCTTATATATATAAAAGTATAATATTTTATTAAAAATATATAATTTATTTATATATAATAAATATGTTTAATAAAGCGTAAAAAAAGGTAATAAATAAATTCGATATTAAATAACTTACTTACGTTTAATATTTATAAAAAACTTATTTATAATATTAAATAAAATAAATTAATTATTATATAAAAAATATTTTAACTTTAACATATAAATAAAGTTTTTTATAAAATAAAATAATAAGAAAATTAAAAGTTATATTATTACCAGTTATTTAAACTTTATATATATTAATTAAACTTTTAAAAAATTAATTATTAATATAAAAATTATATATATTTAAAAAGTAACTTATAATAACTTTAAATAACGTGATAATTAACTTAATTATTAATAATTTAAAGATATTTTTATAACTTATTTTATTATAATTATTATAAAAATTAATAAAGTTTATTATGTAACTTTTTAATATATATTTACCGAAATTTATTATAATAATTTTTAAATTACTTTATTATTTTTATAAATTACATATATAATTTAAAAAATTGTTATTTTAATAATACCTCATTTTTAATAATAATAAAATTTCGTAACTTAATTAACTTATATTAAAAAGCTTTATATAACTTTTAATTATATAACTTTTTTAACTTTAATAAATTAAATATAAGTGTTTTTTATTAATTACGATAACTTTATTTATTAAATTATTACTTATTTATTTTATATGAAAATTTTAATTATTATTAATTAAATTTATTACTTTATTTATTTATAAAATATTTTCGACGTTAAAAAATTCCTCTTTTAAATTAAAAAAGTTATCTTTTCGTTATTATTAATATTAATTAAAATTAAATATAACTTTTTAACGCTTTAATATATACGTATTAATTTT
Source organism: Hypoxylon sp. E7406B (assembly GCA_000931505.1). Classification (NCBI taxonomy): domain Eukaryota; kingdom Fungi; phylum Ascomycota; class Sordariomycetes; order Xylariales; family Hypoxylaceae; genus Hypoxylon; species Hypoxylon sp. E7406B. The sequence goes on along the minus strand of JYCQ01000294.1, from coordinate 7,980 downwards.
TAACGTAAATATGTTTTTTATATATATAACTTAAAACTTTTAAACTTTTTACGTTTTTTTACCTTTAATTATAATTTTAAATCTTTAATTATTACTTTAATTTAATTATAAGTTATTATAACTTTAAGTTATAACTTTAATTTTATTTATATTTTATAATATTTAATTTTATATATTATTATATAAAAGTTTTTATAACGATATTAAAAGGATTATTTATTTATTTTTATTAAAAAAATATATTTAATATTATCTTTAAAAACTTAAACTTTTTATACGTGCTTTTCTATTATAAGTATAATTTTAAATGTTATAAAGTTATTAAAATGTTTATTACGTAAGTTAAAGATAATTATAATTTTTTCGATTAATAAATTTAACTTATTTTTTATTAAATTTTTTTTAAATAATATTATAAATATAAACTTTTTTAATAAAAAGCTTAATAATAAGCTTTTCTTTTATAAGTAAAAAATTAATTAATATTTTACATTAATAACTTAATTTACATTAAAATTTTATTATATAATAATAACGAGATATTTTAAAAAGAAATAAATATATAATTATAAATATATATTTATAAGTTTTACGATAAATTATATTAAATTTATTAATTATTATAATCGAATAATATAAAAATATATCGCTTAATTATTAACGACTTAATTAATTATTTCGTTATTTAAAATTATCTTTAATTATTTCTTATATATAAAAAAGAATTTATATTAATAACTATTTTTAATAATTTCATTAATTAATAATAAGTTAAATTAATTATTAAAAATAAAACTTTTTAACTTTTTGTTATTAAACTTTATTAAAAACGTTATTTTTAAGTTAAAAGTAAAGTAATTTTAAATATATTAATTAATTTACTTTTATATATAAAATATATATCTTTTTAAAAAAATATTAAATATATAAAGGTTAATTTTTTTAAACTTATTAATAAAAGCTTTTTACACTTTTTTAAACTTATCTTTAATATTAAAATATATTATATGTTTTTAATAAAATAATGTACGTTAATATATATAAAAAATATTATTAAAAAGATAATTAAAGTTTAAAAATATTATAACGTTATATAATTTAAATAAAAAAATAAATATCTTAATTATATACATTTTAATTTAAGTTACACTTTAATATAATATATATAACTTAAATTATTTAAAGTTAAAATTAAAAGGTTTTTTTTAATAATTATATAACACTTTTTTTTAAAGTTTTTTAATTAAATACGTTATAATTTTAACACTTTTACGCTTTATAAAATCTTACATTATAATAATTAAATATTTTATTAAAAACTTTATTTATTTTTTTATTAAATATAATCTTATAAAATAATCACGTGATAATGTAAAAAAACATTTTAATTTTAACATTAAATAATAAATAACGTTAAATAAGTTATATAATATTAAAAAGTTCGTTACGTTATATATTTACCGTTTTTTAAAATAACTTATTATTAAAATGCTATTTTATTTTACATTTAAATAACTTTATTAATATTAATTATAACGTTATATAACTTAAATTATATAATAAATATTTTAATTATAATCATTTTAATTTAAGTTATATTTTAATGTGATATTTATAACTTAAAATATTTAAAGTTAAATTTAAAACATTTTTTACGTTATCACGTAATAAGTATATTTAATCGCATATTAAATAAAGCTTTAAAAAGCTTTAAAAAAGCCTTAAAAAAGCCTTAAAGAAAAAAGTGTTATAAAGCACTTTAAAAAAGTGTTATACGCTTTATAAAATAAAGTTTTTAAAAGTTAAAAAAGGTTTTAAAAAGTATTATGTAATAATTTTTTTAAACCTTTTATATTTAACTTTAAATAACTTAAGTTATAAATATCACATTAAAGTGTAACTTAAATTAAAATGTATATAATTAAAATATTTATTTTATAATTTAAGTTATATAACGTTATAATTAATATTAATAAAGTTATTTAAATACGAAACGAAATAACGTTTTTAAAATTTTATTTATAACTTAACGTAAATTTAAGTATTATATAACTTATTTAATGTTACTTTTAATAAATATATATTTTAAAATAATTATTTATTATATTTTATTATATTTTATTATATTTTTTATATTTAAAAGTTTTATTTAATATTTATTTATTTATTTTATTTAATTTTTTTAATAATACCATTATATTAATATTTAATAATAAAAATACTTAAGTTTTATCTCGTTTAAAAAATATTATGTATTAAAACTTTAAAAATTATTATAAGAAATTATGGGAAATTAATAAAGTAATTAATAAGTTTTTTTCTTAATTAATAATTAGCTTAAATTTAACTTAAATTTAATGATTAATTTAAATTTAACGTGAACTTTATAACTATTAATAATTGGATGTATTTTAAACGTAGCTTTATTTTTTAATTTTTTTTTACTTTATGTAATTTATTATTATTTTAAATTTATTTTTAATTATTAACCTTTTTTTTTATTATTAATCTTTAATTTACTTTAATTTTTACTAATAATAATTATTTATATAATTTTATTATTTAATATAAATAAATATTATTAATATTATAAATTATAAAACATATATTTAAATATGTTATAAATATTATTAAAAGTAAAGTATTAATTAATTTATTTCTTTACATTATAATAATTATAAAGTAGCTACTTATTTTTTATATTATAATTTATATTAAAAATATATATGTTTTTTTATTATTTCCTTTTTCCTTTTTAATTAATATGTTTTAAAGTAAATGTAATAGTAATGTTTTATATTATTATATAAGTGATTATTAAAATTATTATAACATTTAATTTTATTAAAATATTCTTTTATTTTAAATTATGTCACGAAATATGTTGTAATTTTATATATATAACTTTTACTTAAATATATTATTAAAATAATTAAATTAAAACGGATATAATTTTTTAAATAATAATTTATTAAGAGATAGTTATTATTTAATGTTAATATTAAACTTAACGTTATTATAGCGACGATTTATCTTAAATTTTTATTTAAAAAAACTTAATATAATAATAACGTATAAATGTTAAAGAAAATGTTAAAGATAAATTAAATAGTAATATTATATTTTTTTTAAGGATATTAACTTATCGAAGACTTAATTAACCTTAAATTTATTTTTTAATAAGTTAATATATTTATAATTATGGTTAATTTAATTAGCTTTAAATATATCCGATATTAAATAAGTTTTAATAAAGATTTAAACGCTTTTACTAAGTTAAGAATTAAGTTAATAAGCTTTTAACTTAACTTTTATTAATTTAATTTAAGTTTAATAAAAAGCTAAATTAATATATTAGGAATAATTAAGTATACCTTTTATTTAAAAAAGATGTTATATTAAAGAAATAATTTAATAAAGTATTATTAATAAAGAAAATAAAAAGATATTTATGTTATAAAAAAAGGTGGTTTAATATTAAGTTAAAAAATAATAACGTTTATAAAAAGTATTATAAATAAGATAATAAAAAGTGGTAAGATAAATTATTTTATTATTTTATAAGTAATAAATTTAATTTTAATAATGTAAATAATTTTTTATTATATTTTAAGTTATTTAAGAAGTTTTTTATTATTTAAGTTTATATTAATATAAATATATTTATTATATGTATTATTAATAAATATGTTATTAAATTATTAATATTTAAATGTTTAAATTTAAGGTTAATAATATAAATATTATAGTTATATTATTTATTTTTTACAAAATGTAAATAAAGTATATTTAAAATTATTACTTATATTTAAAAATTTAAATATTATAATCTTCCATTTTTTAAGTTAATAATAAATGAAAAAGATAAATTATTAATTTTATTGTCATTTTTATATTAAGAAAAAATTAATTATAATATGGTTAAAATATTTATTTAAAAACCATTTTAAATATAAAAATTATTAATTAAATAAGGAAAAGGTAAATTAATTATTTAAAAATAAGAATATTTTTAATAAATTAATTATATATAAAGTTAAAAATATTAATGATATTTTAATAGATATTAATTTAATGTAAAAAAATGTATAATAAAAAGAAAATAAAAGTTATAATAAAGTTATTATATTTAATATACTTATTAATTAATTAAAGCTTATGTAATTTTAAAGTTAATTTAAAGGAGGGATTATAGTAAGAAAAAATTAAAATTTATCATTTTATTATCACAATTTATAAAAGGTTTATTAATTTTAAATGTTATTTATAAAGTTAATTTTAATTAATAAATTTAATTAAAGTTATATTTTATTTTCCTTATCTTATTTAATCTTTTTTTAAGGAATAATTAATTTTATTAAATTATATTAATAAGTTATTTTTTATTAATAATATATTAAATATATTATAAAGTGAAAGGATAAGTGTTTTATTTATTATTATAATTTTTATTATATTATTTTAAATATGTTTATGTGATAATAAGTTAAAGTAAATAATAAATATTTTATTAATAAATAATAAATTTCTTTAATAAAAAAAGATTTTAAGTAAGTATTAAAAGATTTAAAAAAGCTTAAGATGTAAGCTTTACTTAATGATATCTTATGTTATATTAATATTTTTAAAAGTATTTATTTTTATTAATATTATTAATGTAAAAAAATAAAAGCTTTTATTTATTATTTAAATGTATTATCGATTTTTATTATTTTAAGTTTAACCAATTTTTATTAATAAAGCTTTTATTAATATATGTTAAAGTTTAAGTAATGAAAAATGTTAAAAAAGTTATTATAAATAGTTTTATTTTAATGATTTTTAAGAGAAAATCCTTATATTATAACGTGGCATTTTTATTTAAAGTTTATGCTTTTTTATAATATTATTTTATATTAAAAGTTTAATGTAAAAGATTTTTAATATTATTATAAATAATAAAATTATAGTAGTTTTTATAATTATAATTTAAGTTAATTTAAAGTTATTTCTTTTTTTAATATAAAGATTAAAAAAGTTAAGGATTAATTTATTAAGTTTTAAAAATATTATATTAATGTTATTAACTTTATGTTAAAATTTATTAAATAAAAAGGTATTAAGAATTTTTTAAATATTAATCTTTTAAAAATTAATAATACTTAAAAGTAATTAAATAATATCATTAATTATTATTAATGTTATAATTATTTTTTAAGGTATTATTTAAAGATAAATAAGAAAAAGTTTATAAATATATAAAAAAATGGCGATTTAAAACTTAAATTAAAATGTTATTTTTATTTTTTATATAAACTTTATAAAGTGTTTATTATAATATAAAAAGAAAGGAAAAATTAATTTATATTTAAGTTAAAAAGGAATAATATATATTTAAATTAATATAATTATTTAATATTATTATTTTAATTTATTAATATTGATATTTCATTATATATTTTTATTTAAATTATTATTAATTATGTTATAAAATATTATAATAAAGGTAAAAAGTTTTTTTTAATTTATATAAATATTATAAAAGGTATTTTTCTTTATATTATTAATAAAAGTTTTATACTTTTTTTTATATTAAAGTTAATGAATAAGTTAATTAATAAAAGGGATTATTTTATATAAAAGATTTATTATTTTTTATTAAGCTTTTTTTTATAAAAAGATAATTATATAATTTAAAATGTAAATTATCGTTTTTTTAAAAGGTATTTTTAAATTATTAACGTTATATAATTTAGTGAATTAAAAAAATTAATATGTTATATAAAAAGTATTTTTAATGATTATTATTTATAAATAATATATTTTATTTTATTTTTTTAAAGTTATGAAATTTTAATAATTAAAACTTAAATAATTAGAAAATTTAATAAATTTTTATAAAGTTTTATATATTATTTTACTTTTTTTGGTATAAAATGAATTATAAGTATATATAATTTTTTAATTTTTATTAAATAAAGTTTATATTAAATCATTTTATTAATGTTATAATAAGTTATTATAAGTTAATAATAAAGTATTTAAGTTATATAAAGTAATTTATAAATGTTATATATTAATTTATTATTATTTAAATAATTATTATAATGAAATGGATTTATTTAATTTTAAAAATAAAGGTATTAAATTTAAAAAGGATGAATTTAAGTTTTATGGTAAAAATGTAAATAATATTATGTTTAAGGATTAGTAAAAGATTATATAGTTAATTTTAAAGGTTAATATTAAGTAAAAGTTTATTAATTTTTTTAAATGTTAAAACTTTAATATTAATTATAATTAAAGTTAATATGTTATATGTTATATTTATAAGTTATTTAAAATTAGTAATTATTAATAAAAGTTATAATAATGTAATTTAAATAATTATAACGTTAAAAAATTATTGTTAAATATGTGAGATACTTTAAATTAAAAGTAATGGTTAATTTATAATATAATTATAAGTTATTATAAAAAAAAATAAAGAAATGGTTAAATATTATTACTTTTTCATATTTAAGTTAATAAAGGTAAAAGTATTAGTAAATTTTATATAATAAAGGTTTTATTTTTATACTTTTAAATTGTTATAATAAGTTAGAAATCCTTTATAATTAAATTAGTTTTTATTAAAGTTATTAATAATTAAATAAGCGGTTAAATGTTATATTTATTTTTTTACTTTTAAATGGATAATAATTATAAGTTATTATTTAAAAATCCTTTAATTTTAATGGTTTTATAATAATAATTTAAAAGTGTTTATTATTTTATTATTAATGAAAAAAATATGTTAAAATTAAAAGTATTTAAATAAATTAATAAGTGGTTATAAAAGATTTTTTTTAACCGTTATAATAAATACTTTAATAATATTAATGTAATTATAATTAAGGATTTTTTTTAACTTTTCTTAATGTTAAATAAACTTTTATATATTATTAATAATAATTTATTAAAAAATGAAATCATTAATTATAACATATATCACTTTTTTAACCATTTAATATTTTTGGTTATTATTTAACGTTAAATAGGTAAAGAATAAGCTTATTTTTATAAAGCTTTTTTTAAGTTTTATTTTTTAAATATTTCGATCCTTTTTTAAAAGTTATTTACGTTAAAGTGTATAATTAAGTTTTTTAATAAAAAAGTTAATAATTTTTATAATATAACTTATATTTACTTTAAGAAAGCTTAAATAAATAATTTTAATTAAAAGTATATATTAAATTTTATTTATATAATTATTTATATTAAATCTTTTAATAAAAATATAAATTTAAAATAAGTTAATTTTTATTAAATAAAAAAATTTTTAAATCTTTCCTTATTTATATCGGTTATAAAGTTATATTTATATAAAACATTTAAAGTAATATAAACTTAATAAATAATATTTAAAATATCATATATAATATTATTTAAATTAAAAATTTAAACGTTTTAAAAAACCTTTTATAAATAATTATATTAATTTATTATTTTATTTACTTTTTAATAAAAAATTATATAATTTTTATAATAAGCTTATAATTTTTATTAAATATATATGTTAAAATTTTACTTTTTATAATAATATTTACTTTTAAAAGTAATTTTTATTAATCGTTAATTACGTAATTATAATATATAAATCTTAAAGTATAACTTTAAATAAAATAATATATAATATATTTAATTTTAAATTTATATTTAGTTTTTTTTATATAATTATATTTTAAGTATTTACGTTAAAAAGTTTATTATTTAACATTTTTTTTAATTATTTAAAAGTCTTTTATTATTTTTTACCACGTTTTATATAAATAAAAATTATAAATTATAATATTTATAAAAGTAATTTTTTAAATAAATTATTATATAATTTAAATAAAGATAATAATAATAATAATAAAAATAATAATAATAATAATAATAAAAATAAAATGTAAATTAATTATATAAATTATATATTATTAAATATTATAAGTTTCCTTTTTAACTTTTCTTATTTAA
>JYCQ01000291.1:0-17551 GCA_000931505.1 Hypoxylon sp. E7406B | reverse complement strand
ATAATAATAAATATATAATATATAATTTAATATATAAATTAAATTAACGTTTTAATAAATTAAGTTATTTTAATTATTTTATTAATGTTAAAGTATTTATATAATTTATTATTAAAATTATTAAATATAAAGTTACTTTTATTTCGACTTATTATAATTTTTAACGTTTTATTTTTATAATATAATAACTTAAATTTTATTAATTTTTAATTTTTATTATTACTTTTATTATAACTTTTATTATAACTTTTAACAACTTTTATTATAACTTTTATTATATAACTTTTATTATAATTTTTATTATATTTTTTTATTATATTAATTAAATTTAATATTTTTTATTTTTATATAATATTAAGTTAAAATTTTAAAATTAATAAAAAAAATCTCTTTAATAAGAAATTTTTAATAAAAATCTTTAATTAATATATAATAACTTTTATAAAACTTAAGTAAATTATATTAAATATATTTTTAAATAAAGTTAAAGTTTTTTATACGTAAAGTTACTTTTATTTTAATTTATTATAACTTTTAATATCTCGCTTTTATAATATAATAACTTAAATTTTATTAACTTTTAATTTTTACTATAATTTTTATTATAACTTTTATTATATAATTTTTATTATATAACTTTTATTATAACTTTTATTATAACTTTTTATTATGTTAATTAAATTTAATATTTCCTATTTTTATATAATATTAAGTTAAAATTTTAAGATCGATAAAAGAAATCTCTTTAATAAGAAATTTTTAATAAAAATCTTTAACTAATATATAATAGCCTTCGTAAAACTTAAGTATTATTAAGCATTTTATTAAATGTTAGCAATAACTTACAGAATCCATTAGCATGGGAGATCATACTGGCCTCTCAACGTAAAATTCTGCGGGAATAAAGCTGATACATGAGTATTAAATCTACTAAAAATTTGTTAGTGCCGCTAACTCCTTATTTTAGGTACCTACCTGAAGGGAATGTAGACCCACAGCTTGTAGAGATCTAAGCGACCATCATAATCTTCCTCCGGGGCTGATATCTCGATGTAGTCATGGAAAACGTTCATATACTCTGCTCTAAATCTGTTACACGCTGGGAGCCATTGTCCTAACTCATTTATAATGCGTGGATTTGTTAAGATATCCAGTAGAACTCTGGGTTAATGAAAACCTTACATTCATTGTGAGCATAAAAGCAGCAAGCGTCAAAGATCAGAGGGTTGCCCGTGTTGATGTCGACACCAGAATTGGCGTACCGCAAGTCTCCATGGACTTCACGGACCGACCATCGCTTTCTAGGGGGCGAAGCAAGCGAGGAATAACTCTGTCAAAGATAGGTGGAATGAGGATATCAAATTCAGGATCGTACCCCTCAGCTTGGATCTCAAGCTCTAGAGTCATTCGAAGATTCTTAGAGAAAATAGCCTCCTAGCTGTCATTCCACTTCGTCCACTGGGGGAGATTCCCACTGTAGGTGGGTAAATGAAATCCAAACTTTCCTGTTGGCGACTTGCTTCTCTGGTGCAACTCCGCGAAATTTGCAATGAATCTGCGTGAGTCAAGCATATCGCCATAGATGTCGCGGAATTCACATAGGAAAAAGTGAGTGTTTGGAATTGTCTGGTATGATCCATGGGCGATCGGTTTCGGAGCAAATGTCGGCAGGACACGGTGTATTGCTTTCATAGACTCGTATTCACTCTCAACCATTTTCTTCCCCGTTTCTCCCGAGAGCACCTTGACGAAGAAAGAGGCTTGAGTTCTATTCTCCAGTTCGACATCAATTCGCCCTGTGTTCGCCCAGAAGCTGGTGCAATGGCCTTCAGTGGACAATACAGTGGAGCCTTTCGGTAATTCTGCAGTACAAGTTTAATGGTGGCTTGATCTGATACCGGGAATTATCAAACCGACCTATAGCTACGGCAGGATTAATATCGGTATTTCCTCTGCCGAACTCCAAGCCATGAGCACCATCATAATTCATTTGTTTAATACGAAATTCGCAAGTAGGCGGCTTAGTTATGGTAGAGGCAAGGGAAGCGCGGTTCAGATACTGTGTATGTTCCGAGAGACCTACAAGGACTGAAGGGCCGCAATACATGCGTCAGACTTAAATGCCCTACGAGATGGATGTATGTCCGAATAAGGTACCTTAGGTAGGTAGGTACTGTGATAAACAGTACGGGATCAATTGCATACATGTAGCAATTTACAGTATTACTCGCACATGGGCCACCATACACCTACTGAGGGGGATATTAGCGCTGCGAGCACTCACGTATCGGGCTAGCGAAATTACCCCGCTATGTCTAATACAGGGTATCGTGCAGTCCTACCATTGCAACCTCACGGATGCGTACAATTCTATCTACGCAAGGCCTGTTCCCCGACAGCCTGCTGTTGCATGGCTCCATGGCTGTGTACAAAACAGTATTCAGTAGCAAGACGTCGCCAATCTTTGTTTCTTCGACGCCGTATTGGTCAGCGATCTTGATGAAGCAGCAGTGCTCAGCGTGAGTGCGGCCCGGGTCGCCTGGCCTATCGCCTGGCAACTCCATTGAGTACCCGGTCGAGAGGACTTCACCGCTGTCTTCGTCGACAAGGCACGCGCCCACTCAGAACTTGTCAGCTCGCGGTGGCGATTGACGCGCAATCTCTAGGGCATATTCCATAAACGCCCTATGATTKCCGGGCGCAATAGAAGGCCGAATCCCTAAAGACATTCTAAGAGGTAGGCACCTAAGATATTATTATAAAGGAGTCCGGCTGCATGCGTAGCTATGTGAGCCCCTTCCTGAATTGGCCATTTATCGCGGCGACTTACCCCATTAGGAGCCGTACTATGGTTCTATTGGTTATAGCTTAAATGGGGCTTAGACCGGAGCTGAATCGTCTGTTAGCCACATCCATGGATTCGTGTGGATCATTATTTAGTAATAGACCTACGCAGTCATGACAGAGACGTGGATTCAAGGTTGTGCCTGAAGATGTGCTGACGCGACTGCGCCGCAATTAACGTTGATCGGAAACGGTTCATGACGAGTTTAATTACCTTATGATCAATCTTAGTCTTAGAGATTCTAAGGGCAAAAGAGCGCTCTAAGTTACTGAAGTAGGCAAGAGTTTTTAATAGTAATCCACCGGAGAGGGGTCTCATATGGAAAGAATGCCGATACAAACAACCATTACGACGGCCAAGAGCCTCGAACTACAGGCCTGGAAATATTTATATATGTGGTGTAGTCCCGTTGCAGATTGGGGCTCTTCTCTGGACAAGACGCACCACATTCGATCAATAACTCAGTCCAGCTCGACTCAATGATGAGCTCTTTCCTTTTTCTAATGGCAGCCTCCTTGGGGTTAGCCTATGCCCAATCTACTACCTCGGAGTGCGGTTACAAATGGATAACACAACCTATCGATCACTTCGGCCTCACCAACGGAACCTTCCAGCAGCGCTACAGCATTTTCGATGAATTCTACAAGCCAGGGGGTCCTATCATGCTATTCCAAGGCGAGGAGAGCTGGTATCTGGACTGTGCAAACACAACTGTCATGTACGAATATGCTAAGCAGCTAGGCGGACTGGCTGTCTCTCTGGAGCATCGATACTTTGGTCAGAGCCTGCCTTTTGGGCAGAGCTCTCACACCCCTAGCAACATGAAGTTCCTTACTCTTGACAACGTTATGGCCGACGCCGTCTCATTCATTGAGTATATCAAAGAATCTCGCAATGGTGCTTCCGACAGCAAGGCGATAGTTGCAAGCGGGTCCTACGGCGGATTTCTTGCGGCTGCGTTCCGGCTGAACCATCCAGATACTTTCTTCGGATCTTTAGCCTCTGCAGGACCTGTGAAGTCGTTCTCCAACAGCAGCAACCCAGAGACGTACAACTGGTGGACATGGGTCAATCGAGTCTATCTTGACCATTCTGAAGAGGCTTCCCAGAAGATCAAGAACGCCTTCAACGTTTTGCAGAAGCGACTTGCCTCTACAGACATTGCAGATCTAAAACAAGAGCTTAACCTTTGCTCTACTCCTTCAATTAATGACACCCTTGGCAACGTGCAACTTGTCAGCACTCTTACCAACGTGTATTCCTTTGCCACTGAACTCAATTACCCTACTGTCAAACCTGGGCGTAATCCTGTTGGAAGGCCTTTAGACAAGATTATCAACATAACATTGGAAGAGACCGATCCTATACAGATTCTAAATCGGACATTTTGGCTGTGGTTCGGGGCACCAGGGGCAACACACGCGACATGCTTCAACCATACGGACCCGTATTTCGTCCAAACAGGAGTCCAAGGCATTGAAACTACCCCCTTCCACTATATCACCTGCACCTATGTCCCACTGAAATCTTCCAACATCCCGGAAGGGACCATATTTCCGTCTTCCCTCACGGCATCAGACGTCGTGCCTCAATACTGCCAATTGGCATACGGAGTTACGCCAATGACCCAGGAGGAAATTGACCAGCGGTATCACTTTTCCCCTAGCGACATCAGAAACTCGACACGAATTATCTGGTCAAATGCCGAGTTCGATCCAACAGCCGCTGTCAGCGTTGATTATCTGCCGTTTTCGACCAATCCATGTGCTTCGAGAATGATAATGACCAGCAACATGGCGCATAGAGAGGATCTGTTCATGCCAGATCCTAATGATAGTGAGACCGTTACACAGCTTAGGAACAAGGAGCTACAGATATTCAAAGAGTGGTTTAAGTACTGCTAGGGGGTGGGTGAGATCTTAATCTTCTGAGCCTAGGTTGGCATATATTTATAGAAATTGCTAGTTTTCTTTGGTTACCACATTGCCAGCTATTATAAGTGGCATAAGCGTACGGCTTAATGGGAGGTCATTCGGGCGATATACATTTAGACGGTTCATTTCTATCTTAATTTCTCGTTTGTTTTAATATAATTAATTTGTCGTCTTACCTTCAAGTTTGTAGAATCGTTCTGCATGCCTATCTTCCTAGGTGTATCTGTAGTATAAGTCGTATTGCATGCTACATACCTCAAAAGCGAGTGGATAAGGTACTTTTAGGTGTGCAGTCCCTTTAGGACTGCCTATTTAAAGTGTGGCTTAGGGCTATTAAGTTGAACGATATAGCCATTTGTTGGTACTGAATATATTTCGCGCCCTCGTTGATGACGCGAAGTGTGAAATCTACGAGTCATCGTTATCTGGGTATTGATCAACAATTTCCATACCACCCTCTAACAGTATGTCGACATTCAACCTTACACTCCACCTTACCGTATCAGTTGAACCTTTGTCTCTAAAACCGCTTCCATAGTCTGATATATCACTAGAAGCGCTGATAGGGCCTGCCGCACGATGGTTGTGAGAGAGTGCTGGCTGGACTGTTAAGCAATTATGATGCTTTCGTCCTTCAGCGCCCTCGCAGAAGAACCGAAGAAGGATATCAAAAGCATCAGTGACATCCTTGAGACTGACCTCGTAAATCGATTTTCGTGCGCCTGCCTGGCTTATTGCATATCCCAGTGAACATACTCCCTCCTGTACATGGTGTATTGCTCGCGTGTGCTCTGGATACTTGTCTCTCAGCGTAAATGGGTCGTTGAATGTCCACAGGTGTCGTTTTCCAGCGATTGTCTCATTCCCAAAGTGAATTACTCGTCCCTTCGGCAATCGTGGGTTATTATCAAACGGAAAATGCATGCCACAGTGACCAACCCAAAAGAGATCCCAACTGTCGCCGTATGGAGATGATTTCGGTGGATCTGTACTAGGAAGGCCATTGAAAGGAATTCATCAATACCATTTTGTCCTTGAGCAAGATATGTCATGACGACGCTTACGACATATCCTAGAGACCAAATATTGTTTTTCTCATTCATTTTGGGAATAGACATATCTGGCTCTGGCGCGAGGTAGCTACCTTGGAACCGTCGATTCAGAGTATGCGATACGAACGTGTCCTCTGCCCTCCTCTCAAAAATAGCGCTTATATCTCGATCACTGGTGCCACTATGGTGACGTGACACTTTAATACGCGACATGCCAAAGTCGCTGATTTTCCATAGCATCTTGCCCTGTTCAGTATCGGGGAATACTAGGATATTTGCTGGCTTCAAATCCATATGGCAACAGACCATCCGATTACCGTTAGGATCTCTGATATCAGAGTGAAGGAATTTCAGGCCATCTGCAAGACCCGATGCACATTTCAGAATTATCAGATTTCCCCGATTCGAGGACTGGAGGTTCTGTCCTTTTCACCCATCCCCTAAGGTCGCATTCCGCATAAGCCATGATTAAGCTAGATGTGGTTTGATCAAGCTGAAGACTGCCGAATGTCTCGACAATGTTCTTGGATTTGCGGTCCGCGTATAGAATATGCTTTATAACTTCGTACTCTTTTTGGAAATCGTGGATTTTCTTGAAATCCTTTTTAGCCATTGTCACGGGTTCCGTATTCGCCATAGAGGTTTGTCTATTAGCCAAGTGGCCTTTGGCTATAACGACACGATAAACCATGCCGTAGGATCCTCTATCGATATATACTTCGTCAGACGTATAAGGCAGCCTCTGCTTTTCGCCATCTGTTACCCTAACATCCTCTCCTCTATAGAGCACAATAGGGCAGAAACAGGGCTGAGTATCCTTGAATCGTATAATGTCAAGCTCGTTATCTGTACCAAGTATGTGCTCGAGTTGCCCCGTGCCTGCCGGCAGTCTGTCGATTCTAGTCTGCCCTTCATAGTAGATTGGCCAGCCGTCGGAGGCAGGGCGAATGAGAAGCGTCTCAATGAAACCCTTAGCTGACTCTATACCACAGCCGGCGTAGATTAAAGTGGCGAGAAAGTTGTGAAGTCCCCGTTTCTCGGTTCGAGAGGCAAGCACATCTGCTGTAATGCCGTCTCCAAAGAGCTTTTCTATGGAGTCGCCCGGGGGTACTATGCTGCAGAATAAGCGCCCCAAATTGGATGGACCCAGAACCGCCTCGGCAGTCCCTATCCTCTCGAAGCCCCCATCTATAGTATCTCGCCTTTCAAGCTTATCATGGATTTGAGTATACAAACCCCTGCGTACCCACCCCCCCCGCCGTATGAGGATGATGCCATGCGTATGATAGCACCGGATGCGGTGGATGGAAGATGCATCAACTTTTTATGTAAGATACTATATCTTTCAGCGCGGTTATTAGGGAAATTGTGCAACTACACCCGATAAGACTATGAGGAGGCCTGCGTGGGCGCGGACCAGCTATGAGCGCTTATCCCCAATATGCGGCCGAGCTGCTTCGCCTGTCTGATAAGAGAGAAAATTGTTACCCTATGAGGTTAGACACCCACGGCTGCAGACCGTTTCATTTAATTCAGCCACACAAGGGTCTTCGAGCAATTAGCAATATCGAAAATCCGGCACGAAGGAGTTCACGCATCGCACAAAACCACGCTCAGTCTCATCGGCGCGGCAGCCAGATGCCCAATCCTTAGACGGGTCGATTCGTAACACCAGGTTCCTTTTCGTTCATGACGTCACACCAGTTTGCGTGGAAGAGATGCTGACCCAGGGCCTCGATCTCCTCCAAGGAGTGTTACACCGATCGGTGATCATTTTCCCAGTCTGACCTTAAATATAATGCCACTAGCAATATGTTGCGCAACACAACCGATTACCTCCATTGAGTAAAGCTCAAACGCCTGTCCTCCTGTCAAAGACATCGGGCGGTCGATGCCTAGGAGGTACCTATGGGTGTGGGCAGGCAGTCGCTCATCCTCCGTCGTTATCAATCATCGTACGCCCACGTCTACTAACACGAGACGTGACTAAATCTGTTATAGAAACCCCGCTTAATCAGCAGGGTCTAGTCGAAGTGAATTGTTATATTTACCTCATAAATTGTTGAAAGCAAAGGGTAACTCGAACTGTCTAATATATGAACGCTTATCTCGTTTCTAGAGTATATCACCCCCTATATACAGGTACCTGTATGTAGCCCCGCTTTTAGCCCCTTTTCTCTCCTTTAATTCCTAACTCCAAGATATCTCGCTCCCCCATCCAATGCTTCGAGAGTACAATTTTCTTAAATGTAAATATAAGGCTCTTGAAACTCTACCTACTCAGTCTAACTAACCCGATATCATATGACGACTGGCATAATGCACTTTGCCTTGGTACATGCGTGGCAAGTAATACCTTTTAACAAGAATTTGTCTCGCCGTATCCACCCAAGCAGCCCAAGTACCTAAACATCCTGGGAGCTGTACAGGGGCGGTGATCCTCCAAGTCTGCAGCCAATCACCGTGGGCTCGGCAGTCACTTTCATCTCAGCCACTACACATTTAGTTTGACTTATGCCTTTCAGACTTTTGAGATTTACTGTACAACTTTAATCTGCCACTGCAGCCTCGACATATTCTGCTCCTGATCATCATCTACCTTATCCTCGATCCCAGCTTACATATTACAACAGATCTACTAACCCTACTTGGAATTCTCTTTAGCGACCCAAACCAACTCAACCGACGTGGGTTCCACGCACTACCGATGATGTATATCTACCTACATGGCGAACCAAATATTCCTGTCGTCTGCAGTAGATAAGTCATGCATCCGTCAGGATGGCAACGGATTTGTATACGTACCTAAGCTTGTGTCATCAAAGAAATATGGGATGGCTCTGGTGGGCTTCTTTTTAAGCGAGCGCTTTAGGGGTGTTGTATCGTTATAGGAATATGAACGGGAATCTCGGTATTTGGACGTGGACGCCGATTTGAAGAGTATCTTCCGTCTTGTTGATGACGACGAAAACAGAATAACAGTGTCCTCCATTTCAATCAAGGTAAAGATACAGTAAGGAAAGATCAATTATAATACCTACCTTAGGTAGGTATATAGTTGGAATTAAGGCTTGTGGAATGGAGTAAACAAGTATTAAACATGTATTGTACGGGACTATATAGTGGTATAGCGTTTGTGTATAATGCTATAATATGGCCATCTATACGCAAGGCTTTACGCTACAATAAGGACTCCAAAATCAAGTCGTTGACACGAAGGGTGTCGGATATAATATCGGCACCGTCTACACAGGTCTCGAGGGGATATATCGTTGAAATTATAGGTCGAAGCGCAAATGTGCACATGGGAGCGATTGGCGGTGAATCCTAACTTCTCTATTCTCTATCAAGACCATGTCCCGTTCGGCGGTCCAAAGTAACCAGCATCTGGCATCGACAGCCAGGGCAAGCCCTGCCCGTCCGCGGTATTTTGCCAGCTAAACTATCTGTTAGTACCACATATTTACGAGTCCGTTACTAAGTATTGATAGGTGTTACTTACACCGTATTGCCCCACCAGTCCGGGAATTGCACGTTCGGTCCATATGTTACGGCGAAGAAAATGACAATACCACTGATAGCGAGGCCCGTGTCTAGCGCTGCCGCAAGGACGTAATTATACTTAGTCCACCAAGCATGAAATTTCTTATAAATGATCTTATTGAAAATAAGATTGACGATATACCAGCTGCTGTAGTTGATGCCTGTTGCCGGCGGGACGTTGTACGTGCCAACGAAGATAAGGGGCCAGTTGATCTTCCGGACAAAGTCGTTGCGCGTTTTCTTCCACACGTAGTACGTAATCGGCGGTAGGATTAGACCAATCCAAAAGAAGTGTAATAAGCCACTATAGATCTTTCCGACCGAGTAGAGACGCGAGGGACCAACAAGGCCCCAAATGACGGAGCTGCTATACACGGTGCGGCCTTGCGGGCAACTGAAGCCGTTAGGCTGATCCAAGGAGCATATGTCTGGCACGTTTCCTAACATCCACTAGAGGGTTTAAAATCAGCGAGAGCCATCCTCAAAAAAGCACAAAGGGGTTCTGTGGAAGTATCTAATCAAAATCCACTCACCAACGTGACTCCCACTTGTGTTAAGGCACCGAGTACCGTAGCTAAGCCTTGGGCAAAGAACAGAGTACGTGATGGGATCTTCAAGTAGTGCCCCAGCTTCATATCAGCGGCGAAGTACAACCCTTGACCCACGACATCTGTTGATAAGATCTTGAATAAGATGTTCGCGATCGGTTTCCCCTGGAACATATACCCGCCAATGAACTCGGATAGAACATTAATCTGATTGGCATCGACATTGGTCACGCCCTGAATCATCCCACATGGCACCATGTACACGGCACCAATTGCGAATGCAAGTACAACACCGTACACAGGCAGCCCCGTGTGGTACACCTCGGTCATCGCAACGCTCATTCCGAAGACAATAAGTACAATGGCAGACCACCAGTACCAGGGAGCATCTTTGTAAGCTCTCATGAGCCGCGCATGAATGTCGAGCTTTTGAGTACCACGGACCGCGTCTTTGATCTCTTCCCAGTGGAAAAAGTAAATATGCGATAGAACACTATTCTTACTCATAAGCAATGTCACAGCGTAATGAATAAATGAGGGCATAATACGCACCTGGTAATCGATGCGAAGGACAATCCGTAAACAAATGCGAAAGTTGCGGGCAAGTACGGCGGTGAGTATGCTTCGTACTTCGCCTGGTCGAATAGATTATTAGTAATGACTTTTGTTGTGTCGTAAAGTTCCCCGAATCGATCATAAACATCCGCAGTGCAAAGAGGCAGATAAGACGTAAACCAAGTATTAGTGTAGTAAATAGCAGGCGTGATAATCCAGAAGAAGACAGCAAATCCCACGAATACATTTACCGCCGCCCAGTGCGGAGAGAGCAATGGATTCGTGTTGT
Organism: Hypoxylon sp. E7406B; assembly: GCA_000931505.1. Taxonomy (NCBI): domain Eukaryota; kingdom Fungi; phylum Ascomycota; class Sordariomycetes; order Xylariales; family Hypoxylaceae; genus Hypoxylon; species Hypoxylon sp. E7406B. The sequence continues at coordinate 6,785 of JYCQ01000291.1, read as the reverse complement.
ATACGACCATGGACCAGTCGAATGTTAAAGGGAATAACCCGACTCCTGTTACCATGCCGAAGATCTGATTTACCGCCAGGTTGTTCGGTGCAATCCAACATATCCACGTGAAGTAACTTAAGCCAGTGAAGATGAGGCCGGGAAACCAGTACCACACGAATGAAATAGTTCCCACAACCATGAAGAACTTGATACGAGTGATCTTCCAACCGTCGGCTGTTGCGTTGGCGCGAGAGTGAATGGAGCTCAGCAGCGCTACATTGCTGAGTACACCAGGCCAGATCATTGTGGCTGGTTGAACAAGCAGGGACCTACAAAGGCCGGTAATGCCGTATCCGCACAGCTGGCAGCAAATGACCACCATGACTGAGAAGCCGGTCGGCATATCGAAACCGTAGAATCTAGCAGCTTGGATGATGTTGGTCGCATCGGCTGAGCCAAAGCCAAATGAGACATTGCTCATGATAGTGACTAAGGCATGCTCCTTGATGTTAAAATGACGGTCGGGATTGAATCGGCTGATCGGTAGAATCTTCGCGATGGCGACCCCCAGCGGGAACGCCAGCAGTTCGGCCACCAGAGACACGATATGAACCCCAGGATAGCGTAACGAAAAGAACTGGTTAACTCCCGCCCCTAAGAACACAAATACCTGCTAATTGTCAACAAGGATTTGAAAACTTCGACACCATTCCCTTCTACATACAATACCGAGAAACCAAGCTCTAAACGTATTCACCGGCATAGCAGGGTCGTCAGTCTCCGGAACGACCGCCCGCACGGCCGGGAACGGGCTCGTATCAGCATCCCAATCGCCTTCCTCGTCGGCCCTGGCTAGAACACCACTGATGTCAACCTCAAGATCTGATAGATGTCCCTTTTCGACTTCGACATCGCGACCGGCCGTGAATTGTTCTGTAGTCTTGATCGGGAGGTCATCGCTACTTTTTTTATCGGCGACGCCGCTCTCAGGAGCGGGGTCACTCTTCTCGACCACCATGGCGCGAGATTCACTTGTCCTCCAACAAAGAGAGGAAAATAGGGAGCTAATAAACGAGCACGAGACTGAGGGAAGGTAACGCTGACATGTTATCAGCAGATATCTTTATCTTTATATTTGGGACCGGGAGAAGCTGAGGCCTCGGCACCATCGTGCAGGCACGCGTTGCCGTTATGTAGGTAGTTTATCGCATGCCTGCGAGATCAAATTGGCCGCTTTACCGGATACGCTTATTCACAATTGTTGTTCTTGCTATGATAGATAAGATCGCCCAGCACGCGGAGAACCCCCCTGTTGTATGAGATAGGCAATTTGCCCGTTACCGGGTCCGGGGGAGCCAATGAAGCATTGCATGTTTATCTGCGTCTCCTCCTTCCCCTTTCAGTTACTTTCCACGAACTAGGACCAATCAAGATCCTTCTGCTACCAAATCTGGATTGCCATGCCGGGAACGTCGTGGGCGTTACATAATAAATAGGGTAGTAGGCATCACATTACCTATCCAAAAGCTCAACTTCGTTCTCGGTAACAGCAGGTCCATATACGGCTTTGGCTGCTGTTCAACATAAAAATGGCCAATCAGGTCTAAGATAGCGTGCCTTATTGGGAGGTCATTGTGTGACACAGCGGCGATCCAAACCCGATCGAAATGATATATGATGTATGACATGCATAAAACTGCATTTTTCAAGGTGAGCGATACGCTGAAGTCGCTATTTACCTTCTAATCAACTCTTCTACCTAGGTAGTCAGATCCTAGAACGAGCAAGTACATCAGATTATCGCTTTGAGAACCTAGGTTTTTCGAACGAAATAGATACGACGTGTATGTTCAGAAGCCTTCCCATGCTTTGCTACCGCATAGTCCTTGAATATCAGCACATCAAGTTCTGAGTAGGCCTTAATGAATCTAAGATGGCTACACTATGCGTTCCAGGCCTTGGCCACCAGCCACCCAAGACATTTCGTCGAAAATACCATTATAAACCACCGCCTAGTTTAGTACGTGATATCTAGCGATAAGTTCTCTTCTATCGCCTACCTCTGCACAGAACACATCCTTAACAGAGATGTCCTCCAGCCTAACTCCACTTAAGAACGTTGACCGTCTGGGCGCGAAATTAGAAAGGGAGGTCCATTGCAGTGGCTCGYGCTGTATATCTCATGGAAAGTCATGCTTCAAATCTCAGCCCTTAATTTTACAAAACCTACTGCTGTCAGCCCTAGATATATCGTGATAAGGAGTTAAAATGAAAGTTGAAATAAAGGACCGCAACTCTGATGGTGATTGTTGTTGCTGTTGCTGTTGCGGCCATTGTAATCGAGACTTCGGTGGTTATAGGTGGTTAGGTACCTCACTTGCGCTATCGAAGTGCCTGTAAATACCGAGACCAATAATATCGTGAGAATGATTTTTTTAATAGATGGCTTAAAAAGCAATACGCGACTTATTCGTGGTGATTCTAAATGTGTACCTACCTCATATAGCGCCTTCGCAATAGCGCTGTCAGTGGACAACAGTGCCGGAATAATGGTTGCAGGCCTTAGAAATTCCCGCTAACGTTAAGATACCAGGGCGTTGGAACTGACCCGCCGATTGAATTAATATCCAAACCTCAAGTATAAAGTTTATACGGTTGGAAGAACATTTTAACTATTCCCTACAAGATTGATGGTACGTATACATAAACTTAACTCCTCATGGTAATATACAAGTTTAAGATCTTAAGAAGCTGTGTAGCGACCGCTCAAGAACGACGCCGCCGGCACCGACCGCAGCAACAGTCCATAACCACTTGTTGCTTACCTCAGCCAGACCGGGCCAGAAACTGTTCTTGGTTTGCTTATACTGCTGCAACTGCTCATACTTCACAGGATTCTCCTTGGAGTAGCGCTTCTCTTGGTTCTCCTCGTTCTCTTTGTCCCCTCCAATAAACCGAAGGAAGACGTAGTTAGCAATGGGGCCAATAAGTGTGAGAGGGTGCAATTGTCCAGCACTAAAGAGAAGGAGAGGGAAAGAGAGGTGGCATAAAGCATCACCAAGATAGCTATTAATAGTTAACGCTATGATACGCACTATAATTCTAGAAGCTCACGAAAACTTACTTGGGATGTCGGACAATGCTCCACACGCCCTCGCGGTTGAGTTCGGCACTCGCCTTGCGGTTGTGAGATTCGAGCTGAGAATCAGCTAGCACCTCTAGAGAGTAGCCGGCCGTGAATAGGAAGATTGCGAGGCTGTGGAGGATTGGAGAAGCTTCAGGGAATGGGGAAGCAAGAGCGGTGGCAACCGGGGCACGGAATGGTAGTGTGAACGGTAAGGAGATCAGGGTCTGCACGAAAGCCTCGGGTAGGAACATGGTGAAAAACGCCTTGTTCCAGAAATCGGGCTGCTTCCTGGCAGCTGTCTCGTAACGAGGGTCGTCTTTGCCACGTCGAAGGGTGCGCGATGCGACGCGGTAGAAAAGGCGGATGCCCCAAGCGCTGACACCCGCAAGGAGAAGTTTCTGATTGTACGACAGAGCATCCCAGGCCGCCGGGAGTGACAGCCCTTCATATACTACAGGGGCTCCAATAGCACTCCACCAAGCATTAGCAACCTGTCCGCTCGGCCACAACCAATCCTTAGCTTCGACTGTGTCGGTATAACGTCCTACGCCATAGGCGATGATGCTGAGTCCGCTATGAAACCCGAATGACGGAAGGACAGCGTGCTGAAGAAGTCCAATTGTCGAGGTTGTGCCACTAAATCGGATGTTTGCAGCCTGGTTGGGTTTAAAATGTGATCCGTAACGGTCCTGTTCGGCTTCAGAACCAGCGGGCAAGCTTTCATTCAATTTGTCAACAGATGGCGCTTTGTCTCCCCCAAACCAACGAGCGTATCTATCTTGCTCAGCTCCCGAGCCACGAGGAAGTCTCTTTTCGATGTCGGCTCTAGTGGGAAGCTTGTCTCCTCCAAACCAATGCTCGTACCTGTCCTGCTCAGCCCCCGAGGTCTTAGGGAGCCGCCGCTCAATATCTGCTCTGGAAGGAAGCTTATCTCCACCAAACCAGCGTCCATACCGGTCTTGCTCGGCACCAGATACCTGAGGGAGTGTTTCGCTGACCTGCTCAGCGGAGGGAAGCCTGTCTCCGCCAAAGGAGCGCCCGTAACGATCTTGCTCAGCCATTGTCGTTGAGGCGGTGAGGGCGAACTGAGTAACTCATGCGACAGCCAGTAATAAGTGATTTCAGATCGATTTTCGTGTGTTTCAAATGGCGATACTTTGTCGGAAAGACCAATTGCTACGAGAGATGCCATCAATTTTGTACTTGGGAGCTCTTCTACGTGAGGTGACTATGACGTAGAGTTACATGGGTATGACGTCTTATAGCATCTTCCCCGACAACGTAACTGGTATTGATCTCGATACAGTAAAACTCTCAATAATGAACTACATCATTCTATATTTTTAGAGTGAGCAAAGTTCATCAATTGGTGACTTGTAGTTCTGATCCTGCTCGTACACAACCTCACCGCACTCTCTATATGAGTTACCTAGGTAACTTCGTTTTCCGTACCCCGCGGTGGGGCAAATCTAGACTCTTGAGAATGCATTTCTATGGAAGTTGTTGCGGGGTTGTTGCTTACTTGTGGCATTAAAACCACAATATTCACGTAAATAGTAGAATAAATAAAAAGAGAAAAGGACAAGCTGTATTAAGCGGCGATGAGAAAATATGATGCGGAATTAAAAAGGCGAAACATTCATAGTGAGCTATCTAGGTAGATACCTGTGGACTGGTTACACCGAAATACATGCAGGCCTATGTTATTAAGCGGACATTGTAGTCTTGATATTTGGCCTTCGATAAGCTTATAATCAAGTCAATGAAACGACCAAGACAACTGCATATGCCGCGGTGCCAGAAACGTTTTCCGTATATTTATCTAGGACACACAACAATAAGTCGGAACGCGATTACGAAGCTAATAGTGGGCATAAGGGCTGCGCCAGGACGGTTATGCAGCACCATAAGCCCCATCGGTGCCTATATCACACATCGCGGCAATTACAGCTTGTCCTACGAAGTGATCGGCAAGAATCTTGGTCTATGTACCAAGCCAAAGCTTGACCTTTCTAATAAGACCTTTGCCTTCATTCTTAGGTATTCGTTGCATTAAGTTGTCAAGATTAGGAAGTAACACGGTGTCATATATGATCGATAGGAGAGCACAGCACGTTCAATAGATGTGACGTATCTGACATCAAGGAAAACCAATAAATTGGATGTAGGTACACCCAGCGCCTTAAACGCACCTAGAGGTACCTAATGTGTACCCTCCCACCCCCGCTCCAACTTCTGACAAGCACTGTATCCGAACTTCTCAAGCTGTCAAGGCTTATATGATGCCCGCGATTCTGTAAAAAGAGGCTCGGAATTCTGTGACATCCTAAAAGATCGAGTCATATGTAACACTAAACCCTCCAACTCGCCAATTCAATCGATATATGAAAATGCATACAGTCTTTACCACCTCCTTACCTAATAGCTTAAACTATTACCCGGTTGCCTAAAAGTATGCACATATACTGACCGATTTAATACCTAGAGATAGCCAGTCAGTTAATCACCTCACCGAGAGAATTACACACTTAGCGGTCTTTAGCTGGGTTAATAATGCGGCTAATAGCTACCGTACCTTATATCGTCGAAGAGTCATACGCGCTAAGGCCTTGACACACTTCCCGATAATTATTAGTATGCGCTATAAGCTCCCTACAATTATAGCACTTTATAGTGTCAAACTCCTTGTAAATATTCAGACATACCTGAGTTTTACGAAGGCTATTGTGCACCAGTTGAGGATTCTTATCAAAAATTTCCTATTAAGGAGATTTCTCTTATCGATCCTGAAATTTTGACCTGATGTTACATGAAAATAAGAAATATTAGATTTGATTGGCGCGATAAGGAGCTGTGGCAAGAGCTATGGCAGTTGTGGCAAGAGCTGTGACAGGAGTTGTGGCAGGAGCTGTGGCAGGAGCTGTGGYAGGAGCTGTGGCAAGAGCTGTGGCAGTTGTGGCAGGAGCTGTGGCAGGAGCTGTGGCAGGAGCTGTGGCAAGAGTTGTGGCAGTTGTGGCAGGAGCTGTGGCAGGAGCTGTGGCAGGAGCTGTGGCAGGAGYTGTGGCAGGAGCTGTGGCTGGGKAAAACTCAGGCTAATGTGGCACCCGAACAGGTGCCCTCTTGTATTAGCCGGTCGGAGAGTTCATTGCTATCATTTACCATGACAATTTTAGCCACATATACTTAAGTTTTACCTGAGTTTTACAAAGGCTATTATATATCATTAAGGATTCTTATTAAAAATTTCCTATTAAGGAGATTTCTTTTATCAATTTTAAAATTTTAACTTAATATTATATAAAAATAAGAAATATTAAATTTAATTAATATAATAAAAAAATATAATAAAAATTATATAATAAAAGTTATAATAAAAATTATAATAAAAGTTATAATAAAAATTATAATAAAAATTAATTTATATAAAAAAGTTAAAAAAATATATAAAAAACTTTATATTATAATTAAATATATTAAAATAATATTAATATATAAATTATTAAATTAACTTAAAATATTTAAATAAATTTTTATTAATTAAATAAATTTTTATTAATTAAATAAATATATTAATTAAAATTATTTATTTATATTTTTATTATAACATTATTAATAATATTATTAAATTAATTTTAAATATAATTTTTTTATATTATTTTAAAAATAAATTAAAAAG
>JYCQ01000288.1:0-18919 GCA_000931505.1 Hypoxylon sp. E7406B | reverse complement strand
TTTATTAAAAATTATTTATTAATATTTTATTTATTTTTAAATTATTTAAGTAAATATTTTTTTAAAAAACTTTATTTATATAATATAATAAAAATTTAAAATTATATTACATTTATATATTTATATATTATATTATTATATGTAAAAAGCGGAGCTTTAACTTTTAATATATATATAAATTTAAGATTATGTCATTAATTTTTATGGTTTTAACGGGTTAATGGTTTAATGTTAAATAGCTAGCCATTTAACAAGGTGATAAAGACTTGCACTTAACGGCGGACATAAGCAATTATCTCTAAAAGCCAATTATTACTAATCTCGGCGAATAAAGTCTCTTCTACGACTCTACTCTAATTTCTTGTGTGATAAGTATTCCTAGCCGCTGTTGCTGATTGGTGGTGCCGTCACCGTTCCGAGCTGTGCTTCCGATGTCGTGCAGGCTCCTGTCAGCCAACTCAATATAAGGGCCACCCTCTAGTCGATCAATGCCATGAGAAACAGCTGTAGAGAGACTATAGCTAGTTTGTTTTTGGGGCATCCTGCCGTCATGGAGGTACTGCCCGTTCACAATGCTATCACTCGGCCCATGGCGTTTTCTCCTCAACAACGGACCCAGCTCTGGAAAGCTCACACAAAGCACGCCGGTTGTTACCTCAGCGAGTCTAGTCTCCTCGATTAGACTATGTCGTTCACGATCCTCTCAGCTGTCCGGCAGACTTACCCCCACATAATAATATTAGGCTGAACCCAAGTCTTATCGGGATTTCTATTGCCTTGTAGACGTACGGTGAAGCCAATCAAGCTGAAGACAGGAGCGCTGGGGTAATTGTAGTTTAGCACGGTAAAGGAGTAAGGACTGGCCTATGTACTGACCACAGACCAAATGTAAATACCATGACGACAATCATCTTTTTCTTCAATTTCAGGTTCATGTTCCAGACTGCCTTTACTGGGAGGAATAGGACGATGACGTCTGTCACTGTATTGAAAAGCCCACTGACGTCTAGCAGCATAGGTGTATTGATGCAGGTTCCCGGAATCGAAGGGTCGTAAATCTTGGCTCTAGGGATACACTCCAGTATCTTGACGATGGTTGTTGCCGTGTAGAATAGGATAAGTAGCACGATTAGACACAGGATGCCGATGTCATAAGGGTTATGTCGGAGGGGGTAAAAGACACGACGGTAATAGCAGAGTACGGCGAGCTTCGTAATGCAAATGGTGACGCCGTAGTCGATAGTGGTGACGTTAAACCACTAAGAGCAGTATCCAACGTATCAATTCCATTTCCTCATTTTTTATAAATGAATTGACGACTTACATAAGATGCTTCCCGGACCTGTGCAGGGTCGAGATCCCATTCGTGTTTCCCGCCGTTATGTGCCATAGTAACCGCACCGACCACAGCTAACGATATAGTTCCAACCTGCAAGGTAGGTTACTCAGAGACAGTTCTGACAACGCATAGTTAGGTMCTCTTGACCTACCCAAGCCGTGAATGCGAGCCCTATCATCTATGTTAGCCCCGTCTATGGAATGACATAGGCCGAATTACAGTCTTCAAAAATCCAAGTTCGCTTGACCCAGACTCTCACATATACCCGAAGAAAGAAAAACATTGTTGCCAAAGGAACCGCGACTCCCATGGCAATATCATTCGCACGGACCAAAGAGGGCGGATTCGAGAAATCGGAAGTCTGTCCAGGGGGCGGAGGCAATGCCGGTGTTGGGGAGGGTGTCGACATTGTAATCTTTTCATATAGTAGTGCATAAATAGATTATCTGACTAGCAATGGCCTAGAAAGCCGACACAGAAAGATACGAAGTCATATTTTTATGGATATAAGTGAGTTCAAATTGTATCTATCGCTCCCCCACGCGCGCTCTGGCCTCGACCGACCTTGAGGCGGGCTGTATAGCAGAAAGGTACATTGCAAACTTACTAGATACTATATCTCGGTGACAAATATGTCGATACGCAAAATTTTCTCTTATTCCTCTTGAAGAAGGCTGTTCTCCATGCAACTCACTGTGATCGCGTTGCTAGATTAAGCGCGCATTGTACCATGAGCTGATTAATGACCTTATGTTTGTTGAAAAAAAAAAAAAACTGAAAAAAAAGAATTGGTAGCGTCTCGGGTAAGGCTTCGGAAAGCAAACCAAATCAGAGAGCCTGGATCCATGGACACTAGAAAAATCCCGACAAGTGCGAGTACCGGGATCCGTTTCTGCGCCACGCACTATGCTGTGAATCAAGGGCGTCAAGCACGGAGCCGAGTTAGTTCAATCCAAGATTGGGGTAGGGGATGGCCAAAGAAAAAGGAAGGAATATCATGGCTTGAGATGTCTCGTACTACCGAAACCACGTGGATGGCTTGAACGCTCCTTTGTTTTTCCCCTTACATCTCTCTTTTCAAAGGAATGTAGGTCGGTTGTCTTACTACTGAACATAAGACCTCACATCCTCCCTCATCAACAACGCCGGTGCCCTGGTGATATGATTCCCGAGTATCGTTAATCTAGGAAGAGGTCAATATGGCTGATCAGAAGGAGGCCGAGGCCAATGGGTCTAACGGCTCTTCGAGTCTCGTAGTCGAAACAGTCTTCCAGCCTCATGTCGACGAAGGCAAACTACTCCGCAAGACTGACCTGCATGTCTTGCCTGTACTATTTGCTATATACGTTATAGCGTTCCTTGATCGGTGAGGACTCCATACATTTCGAAATAACCCATTCTGACTGGGTCTAGTGTCAACATATCCAATGCTCTGACCATGGGCTTGCCATCTGAGCTCCACCTCACGGGCCAGCAGCCGAACGTTGCCCTCACCATCTTCTTCGTGCCGTACATCATCTTCGAGATTCCATCAAACATCATGATGAAGAAGCTAAAACCTCGCGTCTGGCTTACGATATGCATCTTCTGTTTCGGAGTCATTATGTTGTGCCAGGGTTTTGTTCAGAGTTACCGCGGACTGCTTGCAACCAGGTTCTTCTTAGGACTTTGCGAAGCCGGCATCTTTCCTGGCAGCTTCTACCTGATTAGTTTCTGGTATAAAAAAGAGGAGGCTCAAAAGCGATTCACCGTATACTGGTCAAGCACTATGTGCGCTTCGGCTTTCGGAGGCCTGCTGGCTACTGCCATTGCCGAGATGGATGGCATTCGAGGTCTTAGTAACTGGAGATGGGTTTTCATCCTCGAGGGTATCGCGTCCGTCCTGTTCAGTTTCGTGACGTACTTCTGCATTACGGACTTCCCGAAAGAAGCAGCGTGGCTGTCTCCGGAAGAAAGGGCATTTGTATTAGACAAGACCAAGACTGACGAGTCATCCACGTTGCCCATCACCCCTAAAGACGTCTTGACCGTTCTCTCTAAACCTACGAATTGGTTTGGCGCACTCATGTACTTTTGTAAGTCCATCCATCCTCTCGACATGGGTTACAGAAAAGTGCGGTTGCTAACCCCGAGCAGCGATCCTGGTACCCCTTTATTCATTAGCATACTTCACCCCCACCATCGTCCAGGCCCTCGGCTATAGCACCGTGCAAACTCAATTGCATTCAGTACCCCCTTTTGCCGCCGCATTCGGCTTTTGCATAGTACTGGCGTTCCTCTCTGATAGATTTCGGATGCGTTCGCCTTTCATCGCTTTCGGGATCGCGCTGCTGATAACTGGTCTTGCTATCTTGGTTTCGGTCCACGGCAAGTCGCATTTCTCGGCTGAGTATGCGGGACTTTGCCTTGCGGCGATGGGTGCCTATAGTATAGCCTCAACTATCGTCTGCTGGTTCGTAATGAACCTCCAAGGCCACGTGGAACGCAGTGTCGGAACCGCGTGGATGGTCTGCTTTGGAAATGCTGGTGGGATCGTGGCTACGTTTTCCTTCTTGAAGAAAGATGCACCGTACTATCACACTGGTTACTCTATTTGTCTCGGCATGGCCGCTCTCTGCGCGCTTTCGTGTCTTTGCTATGGATTACTTATATGGCGGGAGAAGAGAGCGATGGCTGCAAACCGGGAGGAAGGAGACAAAGTGCAGCATATACTATATCTCTAAGGCTTGCTTGGATAGAAGCATATTGGATAGAGTTTAAACGGTGATTACCTAGATAGTGTCTAAGGTCGATGAATCTTGTCGATCTTCATTGTCATTTTAGTTTTACTTCTGTCTTTATATAAATACCGGGTGATTTCCTTACTGCTCGATGTTCGCCTGGGCTGTGGAATTTTTCTCTTCTTACATACTTTCGATCTTTTCTTCTTGAGGAGGCCCCTGGAAGCATTTTTTTACTATCGAAGAGGAGATAAAGAGCTTGGGATGTGAGGATGATTGAAACAATCGGGATATCTGGAGTCGCTGTGGCCACCAGATTCACGAGCGTTGTGCCACGGCGAGTTTCCAATTCCACGTGACTTGTAAATAAAGCATTCCATGTATAGCTCTTCTCGCTTTTTTGCTAATCCGCTCTTGGGGTCCATGAATTCAATGCAAATGACGACGGTGCTCTCGGTCGAAGTGTTAGGACCTTTGGATGGTGTCAGGGGCTAAAAGTGGGTCTGATTCAGGGGTAACCTATATCTACCTAATATAAGGGTGCTGCGTGCTAGTAGCGACTTAGATCGGGGGTTCAACACTAGGAATATCTATATCTCTATCAAAGTTCTACCTCCACTATCGGTCCTTTATATTCCTTCCTTCCTTGTAAAAAGTACCAAACGACGGCAAAGAGGACCATAAACCCAAATGTCAGGATGCTGAAATTCATATTTTGATAAGACAAAAAGGTATATACAGGCGAAGACATTGTTTATTACACCCAATACTCCAGGAATGCGCCAGGGCCCCCAGCGCAAATTATCGGGACCGACCATGGTAGCGTGAGGGTCATAGGGTAGAATGCATCGAGATTGCAGTCGGCGCCAGAGAAGGAGGCCGCAACTAAGTAAGTAAGATGAGTAGAGACCGACGACACTAAGGTTGACGATGTTGTTAAACGCAACGCTAGAGCCAAGGATGATAAGAGAAAGAAGAAGAGATACGACCATTGTGAACGCAACAGCGTAGAGGGGTATCGAGGTCCGCGAAGTGAGCTAGACACAGATATCAGTTAAACAAAAGACCAATGACCCGGAGAGTAGCGAAACAAATATCTTAGGTACCTTTATAAACTGTTTCCAAAGAGGGACACCGCGGTCTCGTGCGAAAGACCATAACATTCTGGATGATGAAGCTAGGATGGCAATCGTGCTGCATATGGCGAGAACCACAACGATCATGCCCATTATAGCTGCCCCAGGAATCGACCTTGTCCCAGATTGGAACACAAACAGGAATGGATACCCTAGTGTTTCTTGGGAGGCTAGAACTGCATCGAGGTCTCCCAGACAGAAAAGGTATCCAAGTAGCATCGCGAAACCCATAACGCCATTGAGTATGACACTAATTATGATAGTGCGTGGCACCACAATTGAGGCGTCCCTAATCTCTTCTGCCATCTGTATCGGTCATTATCTTGTATACCATATAAAATAGAAAGTACCTAAGAGAAGAGAAATAGGGGTGTCTTACATGTACAGCTGAATCGGCACCTTGGTACGGTATTAGTCGATTCTCGAACTTTACCCAGCACTCTGCTCATGTAGACGCTTACCAATTAGAGAGAACACAGAAGTTGGTAGGCCAACCATGAATGATAAACCTCGAGTAGACCACCCGCCGCTATTGACGAATGTCGTGAAGAAGGAAGCATCGCCATGAGGAGCGAGACAGACTAGAGGAATTAGGATGGCGAAAAATCCCAATATGTGTAAAACAAGGACCAGGCCTTCGAAGTAGGCAAGAGTCTTGCTAGCAAAGACATTAATGAAGACTTCAATGGCTAATATGGCCCAGAAGAAGAGCATGGTTTGCCATGGCTGCGAAACATAATCAGGGTTTGCTAGAATAATAATACTCTGTAAAAGGGTTCCAGTTAGATACGCCGCCGATGCGTTAACGGCTTGCCAACCAGCAAAGGKCATCCAGCCTATAGATTTATGAGCTTCTGCTGTGTCTAAAGTACCTAACGTACTGGTACCTTGGGTACCTAGTCAAATTCATACCTGTGATGTAGCTTAAGAACTGTCTGGACGAGTCAGGGGCTAGCATGGCTACCCAGCTAAGTCCAGCGTTAGTGGGGTCCCATCACATATAAGAGATTGTCCCGATAATCTCACTGGTATTGTCCACCGGCTGTCGGTGCCCTATTCTTGACGGGTTAGTACGAATTGACAGTAAGAAGCATACGATCTTACATAGAAGCCAATTCCGACAAGACAGCGAAGGTCGAGAGCGTGCCGATCCACACAATAAGATAACCCCATATGACACCAGCAGGTCCGCCGCTAAGTACTTGCATTAGCTCTCTTACATGAGGCAGAGATAGCCACGCACTTCAAGAGACTCTGAGTCGAAATAATCAATATTCCTTCCCAGGTTATAAGTACAGTGCATGAAAAACCCAGTATCGACATAAACCCAAAGCTGCGCTACTGAATATTAGAAGGTTATCAAATACATAGCAGGATACTCGCCTTTAGAACGGGCTTTTTGCCCAGTCTTAATAGATCTCTTTCGTCCCTAGTGTAATCCACATTGTTGGCTCCGCCGGAGATAGTGACCGAAGCCCTCTTTACACGGTTTTGAAGCTCGATATCCATAGCTGACGGTTATACTTTAATCGCCTAGGCCCGATCGCGATGCCAAAATATAAATAATAGAGCATGGCGGGAATGACCGGGCTTTAATCTTGGTACTATCCACCAGGGGATCCGATCTGTATCGGATATAACGGAAGTAAGTTGGGAGACAATTGAGGTGTGCCCGAGAAAAGTCTTTGCCGAGAGGCTAGTAAGAGACGGAGGAGGTGCTTTGTTGAAGCTATGGCTAATAAATTACACGGATAGGTACCTAACGTAAGGGATACACTCGCACCAACTTTCAGGTAATAAAGTGACCTCGTTTTGCTACAATCTTTAAATTAGGTAGCTAACAGGCATCCCTTACACCGATGCTGCTGATTAACGGGGCTTGAAACAGAACTCAAACATGTGACGGTGCAACCGCTCTTCAATCACATCCGAAAGGTGAAGTGGATTATTCAGGATAGTGCTAATTATTTCTCACGAGAGGCGTACATGAAGCGCTTAGGTGGTGTATTCCCTACTCTATCTCACGTACCTATTTGATGATTGATGACAACCCGGGACCCCGTCGCTCCTGAGACCTGTTGGGCAACAAAGAAAGGTGGAAGCAAGGAGGTCGGATATTAGCCAAGAAGGTGCCATGGACAAAGCCCCTTTTGTTAACAGTCTGGCAAATACAGGACTTTCCAGTAGCAGTGATAGGTTATACAATTACCTAACTACCTGCAGGTGCCTAGGCGGAATCCGAGGAGCTGTCCGACCCATCAGATAGGGGTAGCGATTTAAGCTTAACTTCCGTATGCTTGTACGACCCACGAACCCGATCGCGCGCTGCCATCTTTTCCTCGTCAGAGCCGTGGGTTCTTTGCAGGTAGTGGTCAAACTCGAGTGACGCTCGTGCAATGGTATCGAACTACTCAAAAGAGAGTATCGGGGTCTTGCCAGTGTCTTGAGCCGCGAAGGACGCAGCCCTATCTATGAGCTAAGTTGAAGAGCCTATCGAGGTTTTTCTCGACTTTATCAGGTTAATATGCAATGTTTTCTATTCAAATGTTTTAACAGTGTACTAATGGTTAAGGCAAATTCATATACTAATACCCGAGTTTTACGAGGGTTATTGTGTCGAACCCTACTGGGATTGATTTCCATATTAAAATATTATAATATTAATATGTAATAAGTAAACTGACGAGCTGCCAGTGAGCCAGGTCCGCTAAATAATAAAATTGATGACAATTGATTATATATATGAAACCGGGTTATGAACCCAAGGCACCTGGACCTTCCGGTCCTCGAAAGGAACGTATTCTAATATCTGCCCTCTTTTGATAAGTTTCCCGAAGAGGTCCGCAACTTTGTCCACGCCGACCCAGGGATAGACTAGGCGGCCCAAAAACCAGTTTGTCCAAGTTTCCCAAGTCACGCGGCGGATCTGTGCTCTGCCACTGGTGTACAGTCGGCTGGCCTCGGGCTGCCGGATTCGCTGGTACCGGGCGAAGGCGTCCTCAATCGTCTCTGTGCTCGGGTCTGGTTCGGACTGCAGGGTCCGGTATAGCTCGTTAGCCAGCGTTGTGGCCGAGTTGATGCCCATGTTAACACCCATGCCGGTGACAGAGGTAAGCTTGTGTACGGCGTCGCCCGCAAGCGCAATCCGCCCGTGATACCACTTATCGCAATACCCTTCCTCTTGGTTCATCATTGCGGAGGCCTCCTTATCCGCAAGCTCCCATATGACTTTGAAGCTGACGCCGGGTGCGACTACGATGGTTGCAAGCTCTCCGGCAAGGCTGTCTCGCTCCTCGGTCGTGTACCGCTTCGGCTCCGCCGTCGGCGGCATGGCCCGTAGAATAGCGAAGTGTCCCTTATTCTCGCCGACCATAACCTAGCTTGCAAAACAACACCAGTGCCGCGCGATTGGTAGAACGTGCCTTGTTTCAGGCCAGCGCTGGAGCGAAAGCATCCGTAAAGACCTTGATACGCGGCAGTCACGGGCCATGTATCGGGCGGTGTCTGAGCTAGCCGCTGCATTATCCGGCGGATTTTGCTATAGACGCCGTCGATGCCGATCACAATGGAACCCTATTCAATACTGCCATCTTTCAAGTGGACCTTAACGCTCTTCTCGTGTGCTTGTATATCAACGACGACTGCGCTGGTTTTTATCCGCGTCTCCTTCTCTGGAAGATTATCATAGAGAAGCGCAATCAACTGTCCGTAGGAGAAGCCGACAAACGGGTAGCCATGACTGATACGGTGAGACTTAGCGACGTGGCCCCATTCGTCATCAACCGACTATAGGAATTTACTAACTGTTCTCCTAAAACGGACCATAGGGGAGTTGACTTGATTACTTGGCCGTTCCCAGCTAGAAGATCTGTCATGGTGTGATTTATGATGTAGTCCTTAGCTTTCCCGTAGAGACCAATCTGGTCTAGCAGCCGAATTGTTTGCGGGTATACAAGAAGGCCGGCGCCGTGATACCGGAGTACCGAGTCATGCCGCTCAAGTACGAGGTAGTCTATGTTTCCTTTAGAGAGGGCGTGGGCCTAATACAAGCCTACAGGTCCGGCGCCCACGATGATGACGCGAAATTTAGTAGGAGTTGATACGGTCATGGCGGCAGTTCCGTATGTTTCTATCTTCTAGGCGTGGTAGTAAGCTGAGTTGCGAGGACTTGCTCGGTGGGGGATAGATGTGGGCCAAAATGGGGCGACAATGATACACTGTATTTGAGCGAGAGCTGAGTCCATGCATGGGATGTATCTAGCAGGTACGTATGATTGTGGTGAGAGGCATGGTCCCTTGCAGATAAATGTTAGTATCGTTATCTTTATTGAGAGCTTTTATTAGACTGTTAGATAAAACGTTGACCACCAAGTTCTCCTTTGTAGCCAAATTTGGAAACGAACTAGTTGGTACGACTCGGGAAATCTTAGGACTAGTTAATAGTACCTGGTTCGTAGACCCTTATCATTGAAGAAAACACTCCCCTCAAGACTCATCGAACCCATTATCAGCAACGTCTGCTTTCTTATCCCGGACGATCTCAACTAGCATAGATTTTTTGGTCTTGACATATGTGGGAGGACTCGGAACAAGGGAGAATTTAGATGAGATCGCTGGTGGGTTAGTCGCCATGATGAGGAGCCTGGTTTTCCAGCTATAATTACATATAGCGGACTGCAGACCGGACATCGACCTCGGGTTCCTCAAGAGCAAAAGGTTTCGACTGAAGTCATCTGCGATACTGTCAGCACTGATTGGTTTATTCTGCCGCCTCCTTGGTGAGATGTCCGAGGATGAACGAGGGAACGTCTTCATAATGGATTCGATCTCACTATTCCAAGACTCCATGGAAGAGGCTGCAATAGACATGCTGCAACTTCTTGATGCTATCGAGCCGTCAGATGCCATTATGGAAAGTATTGCTGACAGATTCTGGACCGCCTCTATTGATGGAGATTCGGAAAAGGGGCATTGCAGAACTATCCGTGCCGAATAATGTGGACGGAGGAAAGCATGACTTGAATATGGAGGTGTTGGAAGGCGACACGAGTCTTTCTATTGAGGAATTTTAGGTGTCACTGAGAAGACAGATCTGTCGGACTCCGATGACCAATCTGAGGTTTCTTCCAGCGAGGACGAGTACGTTATGGGAAGTTGACGTTTCTATTCCACGAAAATCTTCGACACGGATTACACATCTATCCGTAACGCTTTGAAATATGATGCAGCTCGTAGAAACAGGCTCTATCGATATTTGACGCTGGCCCAGTATACCAAGAAAGAGTAGACAACATACAAGGCCCTCTGCCGGAATGATAACGCCGGGAGAGAAGGACTCCTAGGATCATACCCAGAAGATAGGATGGAAAAGCCTGTGATATTCATAGCGTGAGTCAACCTACAACGTCCATGTTAATTAGCATGATATACGATTTCACGAGTAGGAGCTCTAGGAACACTTACAGTCTAGTTGCGAAGAGCCCGCATATGAAAACCGGGTAAGAAGTCCAGCTTGCTTCGCCGTCGGATATCTCCGAGGCAGAGTGAAATACCGCCGGCGTCCAGATGAGAGTCGATGTTAGCTCCATGCAAAGCCTGCAGTGAGAGGTGTTCGAATTTTGCAGCATGTCCAAGGTCAAAAGGGCAAGAGATCCGAATGCCATGAAGAAATTAAGCTATCGAGATTAGCCATTGACATACATAGAAATAGAAGATACCTATGTTAAGAGGGTTGGTGGCGACTTACTGTTGCCGGTATGATTACTGCAGGAACCTCGACGTAGTTTATCCAAGCAGCCGTTATGGTGAATATTAGGAGGGAGAAGTGAACGGCACTTAAACCCCACCACACGCTGTTCATAGCTAACATCATCCTCCTGCAGGACAGGTGCATGGCATTGAAACAGACTGGCCAGCCGCAGAGTGTACAGGCACGCCCGTTTCTCCCGCTCACAAAAAGGATGACGCGGTTAGGCTTGCGAAGATGAGCCGGACTCCGCTTCACTCTCCAGCAGCGAAAGCACAATGATCTCCAAGCATTGTGCCTGCGAGACTCGTCCATAATTAAGTAACCAATGGGTGGCGTGGCAAGACACTCGATGCAGCAGTTCAGCAAGTCGAAGGTGATGTATCCATCCTCCGTGAATATCTTCTCAATGGCCTCAACACTGAGGTGTTGAAAGTAGAGTTGACATGTTTGGCGTAGCCAGAGGGCACCCCGCACGTTCAAATGGGATATAATTTCAAGCTGAAGTTCCCAGGGCAATGAAGTCAATGGGGAGCTTTCCTCTGGCACGATGGTCAACTGTGCTCGGGACGGCCGTGGCAGGCTGCTTGCATTACTTGCCATTCCCCACAGCCGTAGCTCATAGCCCACGATTGTCGATAGCCGCTAGATGTAATATTTTGAAGATAGGTAGTTTGGGTTTCAATTCATACCGGCGGATGCAGCTGGGCCAGGKGGAATTTTTAACATTTGGCACATTTCTTCCTGATCCTCTGGCCTGAAAGCCACCCAGCGACGAATTGTAGTAATCCGAATAGAATAGGGTTGGGTAGATAAGAGCCTTGGTAAGGTTGTTTCATGTGAGAAGGCTCCTGTGAGTACTTGGGTACTGATAAAGATCTAGGTATGGTAATTTGAGGCGAACTGGTTAAGGGGCCTGACCACCGAGTAACAGCTTAACTTTACTGGTTCCTCTGATAAGGGGGATAAATGGTCAACCCAATTTCTAAATTGGGGATCGCGTAGGATGGACGAAATAAGGTAGGCTATGCTTCTGAGTATCTAGGGATAATGTTTTAAGAATAGCGACTCTAGTCTAGGGATCATCATGGAGGCTTGTTGGTTACCCCTAAGCAATAAGCTATGAATACCTAGGTGTACTGAGATCGAACACACCGTTTGCCTTGTTTATCAGGCCCTTATTCCAAATTCGGATTTTTGATAGTCCCAGGCTTTGGCACAGAATTAGCGATCTCGCCGCATTTCTTACACTTCCGGTTCTCTTCGCTTGACATGAACTTCTCGATGGCGGCCTTGATCTGGGTGCCGAGATCAGTGCAGTGAAATGCCGCCTCATGTACGATCTCGCTGCACTCCTGGCAGTACCAGCGCATACGGTCAATGGTATCTTGGGGCCGCTTCTGCTCGAGCACCACGCCGACGGTGTTCGCGAAGCGTACCGGGTTGTGCGGTGTGTTTCCCGGTAGTAGGAACATATCACCCTCCCGAATTATGATGTCTCTGAACTTGCCATCATCAACAACCTTCAGCATCATGGCCCCCTTGTACTGGTAGAACCACTCTGGGGTCTGATTGATGTGGTAGTCCGTCCGGGCATTGGGACCACCGACGATCTATTCACAGTGAATCAGCTACGACTGCAAGCGGACGGTCAAGGTTCGGAAAACGCAGTTGCGCACCATGACGGTGAAGTCTTCGTTGTAGACACAGTAGTTGTTGACGGGCGGTTTCAGGAGATGGGCGTTCTCCTCCAGCCTTGGCTGCCATTAGCCGGACCCGCACCACACGGACCGCGAACCTTGGTGGCTTACCACTTGGGGAGGTTGACTGGCGCGGAGAGCATTTTGGTTGGTTAGGGATTCGGAAATTTGATCACGACAGTGCAATGGATTGACAATGTAGCTCCGAGCTGGTACTGGATATCGGTCCTAGATCAGCTTCCAACTATATGTAGTCTTGAACTTCTGCAATGACTCTCTCTCGTTGGATTCAGAAGCTGTGCTTTTTGTGAGAGAGCTTCTAATATTTAGCACACGGAGCCGTCGGAGTTGAAAATGAATTGTCTCACATCCAGAGAAGTATCCAACTCAATTATTAATCTTACATAAAATAGCCTTATCCGAGAGATGCCGCTTCTATCCTTGACGTTTAAAGAGGCTCCATGACCCCACCATCCGTCGCTGCGCTTAGATAACATTCGTATCAGATTCAAGTTGCGTGCATATTCCTACGCTCGGGGTGTTTGTAGACATGCACCTGCACGAAAGAGGGAAGGGAAGCCCCCCTGGTCTCTTCGGTCCCTTGCACCCGCCCTAATTCCTAAAGACGCTCGTTTAGGACTAGACAGGGAGTAGGTTACGGAAGCTCTGGGGGGCGTTTTGGGTTCACCACCTGCAAGCACCACACGATCTGACACCATCGTCACCCTTCTCACTGCAAGTGAGCACGTTTAAGCAAATTAAGAGCTTACCTATTGTATAAACAGATTTAAGCATTGAAAAGCTCAGCTAGAATTGTTTCCTCTTCTTCCCAATCTCATATCTTATTTTCCTACCTAGAATCGATCATCACCTAAATCTAACGAAGCTACATTATCGCGATCGCGCTTCGTAATCTATCAAATAGCATCGCCATGGACCACTCGCACATGGATCACAGCCATATGGGCCACAGCGACATGGGGCATGGGGATATGGGCCACGGCAACATGCCGATGCCAATGTGCAGCATGAATGTCAGTACCTGAACCTATTTACACGGCATTCTCTAGCCTCATGCACGATGACAAGAGTTGCGCCAACCCGCGGCGCGCGTCGCTCCCTGCTCCACGAGCCCCCATCCCAAGCTCGAATTTCCTTCTCATTGGATACCGACAATGAGGATAGAGGAAATGAGAGAGAATTAGGCTAACTCTTAGCTTCGCGCTTTGCTCTTGATAGATGCTGTTCACTTGGGACACTACCAATCTCTGCATCGTCTTCCGGCAGTGGCACATCCGCGGTACGACGTCGCTGGTCTTCAGTCTGCTGGCCATCATCGCTATCAGCGCCGGCTACGAGGCCCTGCGCGAGGGAATCCGGCGCTACGAGTCCTCGGTGGCCGCCAAGCAGGACGGCGCGCCCAGTGAGTACAGCCTATCCCATCCTCCCTTGTCCGTCCGCTAGATCGAATCTTGCGCGCTCCTCTACCCATTTCCCTTAGCTACTAGTGGTTGGCGCCTGTCGTATAACGCGACACGCGCGCCACTGCTTGCTTCCCTTGACGATCCGTACACATCCACGAGTCTATTTAATTGGCATGCCTTTGGGGAAGTCCTAGGCTAAGATCTTGCTGTTGCGAACAATCGAGGCGAACCAAATACTGAGAACACGACGTTACTTGGCGTAGGACGAAGCAGCCAGGCCGATGCGATTGGACGGCGGGCGCAGATTGTGAAAGCGGTGCTGTACGGTGTGCAGAATTTCTACGCCTTTATGATTATGTGAGTGGAAGCCTGTTCTGCAACTTTGCGTAAAATTGGTCATCTAGATACTAATGATATGGGCGACTGAATAGGTTGGTTTTCATGACGTATAATGGTTTTGTCATGCTCTCTGTTGCCATCGGAGCCGGCCTCGGGTACTATTTCTTCGGTTCGCATACGAAAGCCGTAAAAGAGACGGCTTGCCACTAGACGTGGGAAGATCAGGAACATGTGTAATGTTGGTTGAAAAAGGCACGAAAGAAGCGCTGCGTTAAATTTAGAAGTCCGTCACACCTATGAAGGGGCGCCGATCTATTCGGCTAGAACTACAGATACAGAGGCTTGAGCCCGCTATGAATCTACAATGCAAGGATAGCTCTTAGTGGGCATCCGCCTACATCTTTGCATCCTTGACCTCTTCTTTGATGGCTTCTTGTCCCACTTCCTTCTTTTTCTTCTCGGGAAGTTGACCGGCTTCTTCTAATCTTGCTAAGAGGTGTTCATCGCCATAATGTGCATTATGCTCAAACTCGGGCTCCTCATTATACGCGATTCTCGCGGCGTCGACGAGCATCCGTCCCGTCATGCCCCAGACTAGGAAGCGCTGGACCGTGTCTTCCTCCTTTTCCAGCTCGTGGGCTATCGCGGCCTGTCCGCCCTCTCGGACCTTTGGTTTGATTACTTTCTGGTTGTTGACGGGAACGTGGAAGTTATGCMCCCGCCACGGCTCGTTCAGCCAATGATGCCAATACCCATCATACCATTCACCAGGCGGCAGTATCTCCCCCTCGCGCGGCTCGTCCTTCGCTTTCAGGAAGTTGTGGAACGGCCCGCTAAAGACGGCCGCAACCTCCTTCGCATCTAATCGGGGTATCATGCTCTCATCCACCATAGCCTTCGGCTTTCCCGGCACGTCATCGGCATGCAGGAACGCCACGCAAGGTCGCACGGCCATTTCGTTCTTCGCGAGACTGCAGGGCAGGCAACAGAGCGGCTCTATTCGGAACGGTTTCGGGATCTTGGCGTCGTCCATTGGGAGGCCGATTTCCTCCCATGCTTCGCGGCGGGCTATTTGGTCTACCAATGAGGAAGGAAGTACATTAGTCACGCTGTTTTGCTGTTTGACTCCTGATGTCTACACTTACACGGCGTCTCTGATAGCGAGTCGGCCTTCCCGCCGGGGAAAGCTGCGTGACCTATGTATTCAAACGCCAACACGTTAGAGCCATGGCTCTTTCTATACGAAGTCCGGGTTTTACTGTACCGGAGAAGTTCCGCAAACTAGCAGCCCGCATCGTGATTACAACTCTCAGGTCGCCCCTCCGGTCCGCGAATAACAGGATCAGCACGGCCGCGCGCCGGCTCACTGGCAGGCGGTCCCATGTCGGGAACGGCGGAGGCTTGTAGGCGCGTAGACGTGCAATAGCGGCCTTTGATCGCATGAGCACGTTTTGAATCATTTTCTTTCTCTTTGCGTCTTTTCTCTCTTCACACACACACACACAACGATGGTTCTAGGATACAGATGGTGGATGATAGGTAAGTGCTCAGATTGTAGCTATACTGACCGCCGAGACTGCATTGAGCGGGGCCATGGTCGACGCATCCCAATAGTACGAGGCGAGGTCGCGGGGTGCGTCGGTCGGTTGCTGGCGGTGCAAGTCGAGCGAGAGGGCGAGATCGGCGGGAAGCTCGGTCGAAGGAGCGGTGGTGGAGTTGCGGATGCTCTGCAGGATCTCGGCCGTTTCGAGCTCCGTCAGCGGGGGAGAGTCGTGTCGGTTGCTCGTGCCGGACGTGCCGTTCGTGAGGCTCATCGTGAAAGGAAGGTGTAAAGGTCAGCGTTTGTCGGATCTACTTCCTAACTGTACTTTTAATTTAGGTGCTGGCTCTCCATCCATTGTGGATCAGCCTTGACGTATCATCCGCGGGGTACCCCACTACTAATATACCCAATTAAGTAAGCCTTAAGAGTCAAGCCCTCGTTATAGTGATGTCTTATACCTAGCATAGGGATTGCCGGAGATTGTCGGGTTTTACACTTACACTCCATCTTACCAGCTGTAGCTCTCCCTTATATGCTCTATATCAACGAATACGGACATGGAGCGTTATATTATAGCGTATCCACGTATGAGCTTTTGCAATGAACCCATAGATTCTCGTCAGAGTTTCCATCTTAGTCCCTATTCCGAAGCACGTATTAGAATGACAGATGACATAAAGCCCATCTGAGGAATCTCTTCGCTAGGAAAAGCAACAGTATTTGTAGGGCAGGTACAGGTACAGCTACGCCTCACAAGTACAGCACTGCTATCTCTTGTATATAATCGACCCCATATAGATGCTTACGCCGGGAAGGAGCTTAAGTCCATGTTGACTTATCTCCGAACCACAGACCGTATATAAGCAAAGCTGAAATCGAAGGAAAGTACAGGATTTCTGTTCCAAGGCTGGCATGTGCAGTCGCTTCAAGTGCTCATAGAGTTATAATCTCGATGAGAATTGTCTAAGGGACAATGGCCTCTCCGGACAAGAAGATCGTGCTTATCACAGGTATGCGACTCGATTATATATGAGCAAACCCTTCCCAACAGCATATCCGTCAGACAGTAGGCTAATTACCCAGTACACAGGCGGTAACCAAGGAGTGGGCTACGAGACTGCTAAGAACTTGGTCCTCTCGTCCCAAGACTACCATGTTGTCCTAGGTAGTCGGGATATCTCCAAGGGCGAGGCTGCCGCAAAGGAGATCCAAGCCGTCGAGGGTATCAAAGGCACGGTTTCTTCCACCCAGATCGATGTCACCGACGGCCAATCAGTTGACGCTGCGGCTGCCCGTATCGCCTCAGAGTGCGGAAGGCTCGATGTACTCGTCAACAATGCGGGCATTGTCTCAATGGTCAGTCCTCCCACGCGCGAGACCCTTCAACGTATTCTCGGAACGAATACCGTCGGCTCCCTGAGCGTAACCGAAGCTTTCCTGGACCTCCTGCGCAAGTCCATTCACAAGCCACGCCTTATCTTCGTTAGCTCGAGTACGGGTTCCATCACACACGCAGCAAACCCGGATTCGCCCTATTACAATGCGGGCGGCGCGATGGAGTATCGCATTAGCAAGGCTGCTGTTAATATGATGATGGTCCAGTACTACGCTCGGTTGAAGCTCGAGGGCTTTTTGGTGTTTGGAGCGGACCCAGGACTGTGTGCTACCAATTTCACTGGGGATGCGGCCGCGCTGCGAAGTAGGGGTGCAGCTGAGGCTTGGCAGGGCGGTGAGCGCGTTGCATCTGTGATCAAAGGGGAGAAGGATAACGATGTTGGAAAGGTATTGGGCGTGTATGGTGTCTCGCCATGGTAATCAGAGGCTTCTAATTGTGAATGAGACAGGTTGATTGAGCACTCGACGTCTTCGTCGCTACAATTTAGACTGTGACAAATGTGATAAATCCCGAATATCGCTATACTTGAGTTTTACCTGAGTTTTACGAAGGCTATTGTGCACCAGTTGAGGATTCTTATCAAAAATTTCCTATTAGGGAGATTTCTCTTGTCGATCCTGAAATTTTGACCTGATGTTACACGAAAAYAGGAAATACTAGATTTGATTGGCGCGATAAGGAGCTGTGGCAAGAGCTGTGGCAGGAGCTGTGTGGCAAGAGCTGTGGTAGGAGCTGTGGCAGGAGCTGTGGCAGGTGTGTGGCCGTAAGGAGCTGTGGCAGGAGCTGTGGCAGGAGCTGTGGCTGGGTAAAACTCAGGCTAATGTGGCACCCGAACGGGTGCCCTCTTGTACGAAGGCTATTATGTACCAGTTAAGGATTTTTATTAAAAATTTCTTATTAAGGAGATTTCTCTTATCGATCCTAAAATTTTAATTTGATGTTACACGAAAATAGGAAATATTAGATTTAATTAATGCGATAAAAAAATATAATAAAAGTTATAATAATTATAAAAAGTTATAATAAAAGTTATAATAAAAGTTATAATAAAAATTATAATAAAAGTTATAATAAAAGTTATAATAAAAGTTATAATAAAAGTTATAATAAAAGTTAAATTAAAAATTAATAAAACTTAAATTATATTTAAATTTTATAAAAGTTATTATATATTATTAAAGATTTTTATTAAAAATTTTTTATTAAAAAGATTTTTTTTATTAATGTTAAAATTTTAATTTAATATTATATAAAAATAAAAAATATTAAATTTAATTAATATAATAAAAAAATATAATAAAAGTTATAATAAAAGTTATAATAAAAGTTATAATAAAAGTTATAATAAAAGTTATAATAAAAGTTAATTTATATAAAAAAGTTAAAAAAATATATAAAAAACTTTATATTATAATTAAATATATTAAAATAATATTAATATATAAGTTATTAAATTAATTTAAAACGTTTAAATAAATATATTAATTAAAGTTATTTATTTATATTTTTATTATAATATTATTAATAATATTATTAAATTAATTTTAAATATAATTTTTTTATATTATTTTAAAAA
>JYCQ01000285.1:0-18811 GCA_000931505.1 Hypoxylon sp. E7406B | reverse complement strand
ATAATAATATAATAAATTATAAATTTTTAAATAATTTAATTATAATTTATAATAATTAATTTTATATTAATATTATTTTTATTTTATGTTATTAATAAATATTATAATTAATTAATATTATAATAAGTTATATATAAATATTTATTTTAAAATTTTTATAAAAACTTTATTTTAAATTTAATAAATTAACCTTACGAGGTTATTTTATTAAGGCCGAATATTCATTTTATAAAAGTGTTTAATACCCCCCCCCACCTTATAATATAGTACAAGAGGGCACCCGTTCGGGTGCCACATTAGCCTGAGTTTTACCTTGCCACAGCTCTTGCCACAGCTTTTGCCATAACTCTTGCCACAGTTACCACAGCTCTTGCCACATTTCCTTATCGCGCCAATCAAATCTAGTATTTCCCGTTTTCGTGTAACACCAGGTCAAAATTCCGGGATCGACAAGAGAAATCTCCCTAATAGGAAATTTTTGATAAGAATCCTCAACTGGTGCACAATAGCCTTTGTAAAACTCAGGTATATGCCCAGGTGTGCGGATATGTGACAAAAGCAACTTGAAATTCCTTCCAGGCTACGCCTCGCCACGATTTCTTCGCTTCGTACCTATGGTTATGTAGGTACCTAGGTACATGTTCGGAGAAGGGTCCTGAAGGCCCAACTAAATTAGCTCAACTTTATCTCTGGGCGTGGAATGATTACCGAAGAAGGCTACCTACGCTTTCGTGCAGTCTGCTATTATTTTTTATGCATAGTGCCATGCTTAGGTATTCATTGAGATATACCTATCTTTCGCTCCTTTCTCTTTAATTTCTCGGGCTTTTCCAGCTCTACATAACCACTCTGGTGGAACTGATGTATGCAAGCATCTAAGGTTTCCCGTGGATGCAATTCCCATAAGACACACCAGTAAATAATGCCGACGGAGGTTTTAGGTGGCATACAACCTTTACTAAAAATGCAAGGCCTTGCCTGCATATTATGATGCTATTGTTGTCTCTTCGTTATCTGAGTAGCTATATAAAAACTAGTTAGAAAAGGGGTTTAAGACAATGGCTTATATGGGATGATGCTTCTCGTCGGTCACGAATAGAATCCTAAAGCACTCGGCTTAGACGGCAGGATAAGTGGGCTGGGTTCGAAGATATATTACCGGAAACATAAACAAAAGCAGCTTCATGGGATAAGATAAGCCCCGGAGATGATCGCTAGGTGCTTACAGTAGCTGAGGAAAACCCAGGGTCGAGGCACAGGCCGTATTCCGGTACCCGTAAAATAAATCAAATGCACATCTATCTATTTGATTCCCTCGACTCGCAAAATCACATGTGTGCTGTATTTAAATCTGGCCAATCAGAAGTAATCCTCCATGGCTCTTACAGGCGCTTAGGCCATTCTAGAAACACTTTACCTTTGAAGGTACATACAGGTTGCAGTTGTCACATACACGTAGCCATAATCTCCAGCAGGTTTGTATGTAATTGAAGGCAACGCATCTTAGGGTGGCTACATGCACGTACCCACCGGCAAATAGGCCCATGCACATAATATATGGAGTCTACATAGATATGTACCGTAGGTCCTTACTTGATGCCAATCCATTTCCAGATAATCTAGATGTAGAGATGCATACGTGTTTCCGACAGAAGACGAATTTAAATGCATGTACCCTATCTGCACTGAGCATCCTACCTGGCTGCTATAGGTACCTAACCTACATGTAGGCAGGTAGGTGTACACATGCAGGTACAGTGGAGAATTATGGGGCGTTGAGGCTGMCCCCGCCACCAGTGCATCTTACCAAGCTACTTTCATTGGCTCTTCAGCTCAACACCGAACCTCGTCATCGACAAATCGTGCACTCCTCTACTACTTTTTGATAGATACCTATATATCGTACACTTACCGGAATCACGGATCGATCTGACCGCTTTCTGATTTACATTCTGCCTGATATAAATCTCTCCGCTTCTTTTTTCATTCATACTTTCTCAACCAGCATGGCCATGTCCAATTGCGTAGAACCTCCCCATCTTTACTTCTCTATTGTAATACCATCTTAGACTCGTCGCCCATTTCCAAAACTCACATCCTCCCAACTACACTACTAAGTTCACAATAAGTAGCATCAACGACGTCGACGTCGAAACAAAATCGGTCGCGGTAGTTGCCAATTTGTGCGGTTTCGTGTTCGTCTCTCTCCCCTTCGCGTACTCTCCCCCTCCCCTCCAATCCCTGCACACTCAACTCGCATCCTCTTCCCACACTTTCTCACATTCCAACTTCAACATACAACTACAAGGTCAATCTAGCTAATGCCTAGTAGGCTTGACTTTTGTTTAATTCTCAACTGGTTACTTGCCCTTTCAAGTCTGCAACCAACCTTCTGAACCGATAGTGCACTCCGCTTTCAAAGATGGCTGTCGGGGTACCATATGAGCGAGACTCTGTTGGATTGTTGCCAGCCTTGAAGATGAAAGAAATTTTAGAGGCACTGGATCCGGATGGCTCACACATGGCCAACGAACAATTGACGCCTCGACTTGGCGATGGCCTGTCTGGAATCTTCACCACCACGTTTCATTCCCCCACTCCAAGCATGGAGTCTACTATCCCCACCACTAGCCATGGAGGTACCAGCTCGATATCTACACCCTCAGGTAGCGCCCCAGTTACCCCTCTATCGACGCCCGATTTCAGTGCTGAGGCTACCGCCATCATTCTGCATCCTAGTGCCAACAAGCAGATTGGGGCTTCTCCTACTCAAGATGGCCACAGCTCATTTGTGCCCAATGATCAGGACTTCAAATCACGCCTACCGACTCTCGCTGAAGGACTGACATTATGCCTAGTAGATGGTGCCTGTATTCAGAGTTCTCAGCCCCTCACTAGCACACCGAGCCCTGACCCATCGGTACATACGGAAATTGCTAAGACCTCGCCTGAACCAATCACGAAGAATACCTCGCCGGTCGTGTCAGCGAGTGACAGAATTTCCGCATGGCTTTTTGAGGGGAAGCTCTCCTTAACCGAAGCGAAGGGCATGGCTCAGAGGTACCAGTGTTGGGATTTGCTTGAAGTCCTTGGTGCAACAAGCACATTCAAGGAGCAAATCGTTACTGGCGTCGATATAAACCAACCACAGCAGTGTGACACATCGAAGCTGAATATTGAGTCCAATGGAGACCCAGCAATATATACACCGAACGCCGAGTACTCCAGCGGACATTCGCGGTCACCCTCGCCCATCGAAGAGATCATTGATCGCTTCTACTTGAAGCTAACGGCCTACATCAACTTGGATAGAGTGATCAGCCCTATCATAGAGACCAACCTACATGTCTTTGTAGACATGTCGAATATCTTCATTGGCTTCTGTGACACATACAAGGTTGCTCGACGGATTCCTCGTAATCGCCGAATCAGTGCACCTACATTTTCGTTTAAGGCACTGTCACTTGTGTTAGAACGTGGAAGGGGTGTTCAAAAGAGAGTCCTTGCAGGATCAACTAGCATTTGTTCTGCGAATGATCACCGTGCGTACTGGCCCGAGTATTTCCTTGATGCAGAAGCGTTGGGATATACAATGAACATCTTCTCTCGTGTCCAAACTCGAAAGCTGAAGCGACGAGGCCGTACACCACCCGACGGCGGCTACCTTAGTGCGGAAGACTCTGTTGGTGATGATGGCGCTGTGAAGTACGAAGTCAGGAACGCAGAGCAGGGTGTGGACGAAAATCTTCACCTCAACATGATGAATAGCATGTTGGACAATCTGTCTTGCCCTGGAACCATGGTATTGGCAACCGGAGATGCGGCAGAAGCCGAGTTTTCTGATGGTTTTCTACAGTACGCAACCCGAGCTCTGAACAATGGATGGAAGCTCGAGCTTGTGGCCTGGAAACGCGCTCTGTCGTCTGCCTGGACTAACCCGGGCTTTGTTGAAAAATACGCCCACCAGTTCAGAATCATCTTCTTGGATGATTTCTTCGAAGAGCTCCAGGCCGAATATGTCGCCTCCTGATGTCTCATTCTTCAACTCGACTTGCGGTCATTGTCTCTACGCCGAGGAATACTGCATCTTAATTACTAATACGGCGGAAACTATGTTGTCGCCCTTCTACCTTTTTTTTTTCTTCACGAATATAACGCATCACGACTTCTCCTTGATTCGGTTGTCACATGTCTTCGCATCACTTGGAGTTCGACATTGTACACTTTTCCGCATTTTCAGCAGCACATTTCGGTCTTTCTTCACACATTGCGGAGTGCTTTCACACAGAGTACTACTGTCAAGAAAGCTAAGATCATATAGCAGGAAAGGCCATGACTGGGGTGCACTTGCATGCTGATGGAGTTCGGCCTTGTTCATATATACCGATTTGGCGGAACCTTTCACAGGCGGCTTGCATTCCCTTCGAACTGGGCGATTCGATTTTGACGACTGGTAGGAAAGGAAGCCCGGGKGGATTGGGCTAAAGGAGAGCAGAGACTTATTGGTGCAGGCGGCATGGCATGTATGTGGTTGCACAAACAGGTACGACTGGCCGTTGGTCTGGTCATTTCTATGGTCTACAGAGGTAGACAGGTTGGTTTGTACCACGAGATGAGATACCCTTGATGACGCGAGATGTCACATATGACCGGCGTTAAGTAGACAAGGAACTCCTTTTGCTTTTGCGCACTCTGATACGGTGCATATGTGAGGTTGTGGCATTGTGACTTGTGTGAGAAATCGTTTATATTTGCTACTTGGCACAGAGCTGGGGGTATGATTTACATATTCTGGTGCATCGCCGACTGCCTGTGATTTTGCATGTTCAGGAGCAGCATTTTGCAACTATGTATCGCCGACATTGGTTAAAGATTTACTTACTTGATTTATAGTGGTAACGTGTGGTATTTCTGTATATAGAAAAGAGCGTCATCAAAGGAACGGAACTACCTGGTGATATACTGAAAAGGGGAATAGGAGGGCGATGGGAGATGGTCATGGTGGGGGTCGATATGGGGTGGATGGTACTTACATAGTGAATAGGTAATAGATTAAAAATAGGTCTTACGTCAGTAATGATACGGGCTCAATGTACCTCATACTTAGCTCCACGTTCTAGCCCACCGGACCCGGCCTAAGGCTAAGATTGGCTGATTAGCTGATTAGCTGATTAGGTAGCTAACCAAGTTGATCGACGACATACGATGTGCATGTTAGTTGCTCGTTCTTCCTTCTCGAACTAACTAATAACAACACGATCTCCTTCATTCAACTTCCCTTTCGCCGCAGACCATGACTTGATCTGATCAATTGTGTGTCGCTCCCTGACTTTTGCATCTTGATGTATATTACCCTCGTTTAGCTTATCCTAAAGAAGCATCATTCCTCTTCCTATTCAAGGTACCTACCCCTCTACGCCGCATTTGTAGATCTTTGGGCCGTTGCGCCGTAATCATTCAACATCAACTCCATGACTTCAGTTGATTAAAATGGCCGTCCTCCATCAGCCACCGCGACACATTGTCATTGGTATCGCTGCGCTCTTACTGGTGGCCTGCTTCATCCTTTTCACGCCACGATCTACACAACTCGACATCCACTCTATTAGCCACAGCGCTCCTCACACCTCACCAGCCTCGTCTTCGGCGAAATCCGGTCGATTCTATGGCAAAGACTACAGGGGCCATGCCTCCCCTGCTGATATAAACCGGGTTGGCAACGAGACTCTGGGATTCGAAAAGATCTTTGTCGTCGGTCTCCCAGAGCGGTCCGACAAGCGCGATGCCATCGAACTCACTAGCTCTTTGACGGGATTCCATGTCGAGTGGGTCGATGGCGTGAAGGGAGAAACGGTGCCTGATAAAGCTGTTCCTTTCGGCACAGACAGGAAGAAACTGTGGGAAACAAATCTGGGAAGTTGGAGGGGGCACATGAATGCAGTTCGTAGAATCATCGAAGAGGATCTCGATTCGGCGCTCATCATGGAAGACGATATGGATTGGGATGTGAGGTTGAAACCCCAGCTAGAAAGAGTTGCTCAAGGTGCCAGGGCTCTCTTATCCTCGGCCTCGAACCCTAACTCTCCTTACGGCGACGACTGGGATCTCATGTGGCTTGGACATTGTGGCGAGGTTTTCCCGGAGTTGCTGGACGAGAATAAGGAAAAACCTATCGATGATCCCGGCATCCGGTACATGTCGCGCAAATTCGTCATTGAAAACGACTTGACCGTGCCACCCAGAGATAAGGTTACCGGCCTTGTTGACTTCAAGAGTAGCCCGGAGTATACACGCTGGGTGCATATCACAGGTGCTCCCATCTGTACTTTCGCATACGCTCTTTCGCAGAG
The DNA here is from genome assembly GCA_000931505.1 of Hypoxylon sp. E7406B. Classification (NCBI taxonomy): domain Eukaryota; kingdom Fungi; phylum Ascomycota; class Sordariomycetes; order Xylariales; family Hypoxylaceae; genus Hypoxylon; species Hypoxylon sp. E7406B. Next base: position 12,461 of record JYCQ01000285.1, on the reverse strand, counting down.
AGGCGCTCGCAAAGTATTGTTCGACCTATCGGTAGATCACCTGACTGGTCCTTTCGACAATGCCCTCGCCGGACTCTGCAGACGGGCGGTTTCAACGTGGGGTGTTGAGGATGCAGAGGAGGCTGGCGATCGCGGGCTCGATACGAAATGCATAAGCGTGACACCGCCCGTCTTCTTCCACCACAAGGCCAAAGGTCTCGTAGGCGGAGACAGCGACATTCAAACTGTTAAGGACGGACAGGTGCGCGAGAAGGGCAAGACCGAGAACATTGTGTGGAGCGCAAGGAATAACATCAGGAACATGATCTTGGGGACTAAGATGGAGAGTCAGTACGAATAGACATTGAAGCATATGATCGAACCAGCATGGCGAACACGACATTAAAGTACCAGAATGAATTTTCCCTGACTTGAGTGCGGGTCTGTCAGCGGAGGGCTTCGTGTGGTTCAACAGGTTGAGATCCACACGCACGAAACAGATGGCTTACGACGCCTGGAGGAGGACTCCGGACGACTATCGGTACATGACATGCCCATATGCTGCTGCTCGATTACCTACCTCACGGGGCTAAATGAACTTATAAGTCTAATGGTGATCGCGCCGGGTGACATCCAAGCCAGTCCAGCCTTCTCGTCTATTCCCCGCTCGCCAGACCGATGTGTGAAACATCGGTAATGCGTGATAGCGGCAATTCGAGTTGCTTAGCTAAACCACCACGCATCGGTCTGGGCGAAAAACATTCATGTGCATCCTTCTTCGCAACCTGCAGGTTAACGAGTATTCAAACATACTTTTCCCGCATACAATAGCAGGTGCGCATTATTTGTGATGGCACGTCGTTATACAAACGACGGAGATAATTCATCTTGGATGCTAAGTTTTCATTTTCATTATTTTTGGATATACGATGTTAATATAGCCATGTGAGAGTACACGATTGCAATCAGCAAAAGGTTCGGAGTCCAGGGTCCACGCATTTGCTTGGCGCGTGGACATATATAATGTGATTCAGGTTGGACAAATGTTATATGGCGAAAAGATACAGATACCTTCAAACTTCTAGGGTCTATCTAGGTGGTCTAGAATATTTTGAGATATATCAAATATTATTCATGCCGAACCTCCCTTTGAGGGAATTAGTAAAATGACTTGAACTATCTCTGATAGTGCATTCCAGGTGAAGCTTACTCTAATTACGCAAAACGCAGGTATATCACTGAAGATGCTGTGATCCACGCCTCCGTGTGGATCTCATGTGAGTAGTTAAGTAAACGACTTTTGTATCAACCATTTTCTCTACCCAGTTATCCCAACGCCTAGTAATAACCCGGAAAGTAAGATGAAAATAAGTTATTCCGGACCGGATTCTAGAATGCCCTCGACTAAGGAACGCCTCCGCGACCACCCGTGCCGCCTACCGCCTGGGCCTGCACAATATCATCTCTAATTTCAGGCAGTGGTCTTCCCCTCTCAGTCGGCTGGCCGATGAACTTGATTTCTGCAAGATATCGTAGATATCTTCCAACATCCTCCCTAGTGATTCCGTAGCCAGAACTCTCGTCAATTCCGGTCCACTTGTCCCCGTCCGCCTTCAGGACCGCGACCGCATTCCTATCATCTAACTCCGGGGCACGGGTAGTTGCCGGGAGGTCATTCATGCAGAAATGTGCTAGCGGCATAAGCGCATGCTGCTCCTGGTCCTTCTCCAGGGCGCCCGCCGACACAAATTTCTCCAGCTCCTGTTTCCAGGAGTCGTAGCTGACCTCCGGAGTCTTGTAGCCGTAGTACTCCAGGATCGACAGATACTCGTTCATGCGGAGCCGCGGGTGGGCGGTGACGTGGATTACGTGCACGCCGCCCGGAAGAGGGTTCAGCGCGGCAGCAACAACCACTCGCGCGACATGGTTTACGGGGACGGCATTGACGGTGTTGATGATGCGGGGTCGTGCCGCGAGCTGGATACAGCCTTTCAACATCCTAATCAGGAAGTCGTCAACGTTGCAGACACCAGTCTGCGAGTCACCCAGCACATATCCCGGTCGAACGACCGAGCCTTGGAGGCCTCGTCTTCCGGCCTCGCGAACCAGTTGTTCTGATACCCATTTAGTCTGTCCATATCCTGTACCAAGACCAGTGCGGCTTCCATTCAGATCGTCACTCTCCATGACAGCGCCCTGCCCCGTCCTGGTCTGTTCCTCTGACAGCTTAATGTAGTAGTCGGTGTCAAGGACACTCGTCGAGCTCACAAAGCAGAAGACCTTGGCTTTACCCTCGTTGCAGAGCTTCATTGCATCAATGGTCGACAACACGTTAGACGCCATCATGTCCTGATATTTTCGAATCCAGTGCACAGTGGCTCCGTTGTGTATCACCACATCGACTTCCTCGGCCAACCGCTTCCAGGTTGATTCGTCAACACCAAGCTGGGGCTTTGACAAGTCGCCTACAACTGCACTTAATCTCTCAACCCAGCTGTCATTCCACAAGCCATATCCTTGCAGGGAGCGCCGAAGTCGCTGAAGTGCTGCTGTCGGGTCCTTAACACCACGGACATGTGCAATCAACTTTACTTCGCGAGATGTCCGGTCCAGGATATCCTTCACCAGATACGATCCTAAGAATCCCGTTGCCCCTGTGAGGAAGATCGTCAAGGGAGCAGATGTTCCAAGTGTCTCGAGATTGGCTACTTGGTATTTCTCGGGCAATTGACTCGTTAGCTCGTCTAATGACTTAGCATAAGCAGGCTCGCTCTCCTGGGCGTCTTTGGTATGGGCGTCGATGCCGTCAGTCTTCTGAATTCTCTTCTCAACATGGGAGCTGAAGCTAGCTAGATCTGGATGCTCGTAGAAGGCACTGATGGAAATGTCAGCTCCCAAACTCTTCCGAACCTCAAAAAGAAGTTGTTGGGCCAATAGACTGTGTCCACCCAAGTCAAAGAAGTTTTGTTCTCGTCTAATAGTTTTGGGGTTCAGACCCCGGATGAGATCTGCCCACTTCTGGGCCACGGTTTGCTCCGTAGGCGTCAATGATTCCCAGCTTTTCAGATCCTCCTCCGATGCGTCTTCGACACGTTCAGCGACATCTGGGAATGGAAGATTCGGTTTGTCAACTTTGCCATTGGGGTTTAAGGGGAGCTTCTCGAGAACAATATAGATGCTCGGCACTGAATACGCTGGTAGTCGAGACTTCAAGTGGTCTCGCACCTCGGCTTCGATAGCCCGATACTTCTTCAAAAAGACACGCGTGGGTCCCATCTCGACACCCTCATCTTCCACCTCGTCTACTCCTCGGGCAGAAAGCCAACGGCGCCACTCGGATACTTCAGGAACCACATAGCTCACCAGGATGGGTTCCTCGTTGCGATCCCTTCGCACGAGGGTCTTGCAATCTCGGATCAATGGGTTCTGGCTGAGATTGCTGTCGATATCGTTAAGCTCGATACGAAAACCACGAATTTTGACCTGGTCATCAGCGCGGCCAGTACATTCGACATCTCCGGATTCGAGATAACGTCCTAAATCGCCTGTGCGGTAGAGTCGATCCCTTGGGCCCTTGTAGTACTGTCGCCAGGGCTCATTCTTGCTTGTCTTCTGGTCGGCCTCGACCCATTTCTTGTTATCGACGAACCAATTCATCAGGAACTTCTGCTCATTCAAAGCCTCATCTCCTAGGTAGCCCCTGAAACGATACGATTAGTATTAAGGGGCGGATATCACAAGAACCAACTTACTCGGCTAGGCCGGCAGCCCGTACAAAGATTTCCCCGACCTCTCCAACTTGGCAAAGTCGGGTTCGATTCTCCCTATCAACAACTAAAAGTTGGACGTTTTGCATTCCTTGTCCAGCAGGAATTGTATCCTTGAACGAATCCAGGAAGTCCGAGTCCCTTGCTCGGCTCGGGACCTCGAAATAGCTAACAGCTCTCTGGGTCTCCGTGGTGCCGTACATATTAATAATGTTGGCATTCACGGCAAGCTGCCTGAGAGACCGACACTGTTTGGTGGTCAAGACGTCGCCGACGAAAAATACATGTTCCAGACTAGGAAATTCAGCCGAGGCACCGCCAACCAGAATTTGACCCATGGCGGGGGTAAGATGTGTGACGGTGGGCTTCATTTCACGGAACCACTCGGCGAGCTTCTCATGCTGGATATCCTCCTTAGATGGGACAAGAAGCTGGGCACCGAGGTAGAGGGGCGTGAAAATATCCCTCTGTACGGGGTCGTGGGCGAGACCAGAGAGGAGAGTGTACCGGCTCTCGGACGAGAGGTTGAAGCGCTCGGCCATCCAGTCAAAATACCTGGTCAGACTGTAATGGCGACCAAGAACTCCTTTAGGCCGGCCTTCACTCCCCGACGTGAACGACAAGGTCGGGTTTGAATCAGGCCCAACTATTACACTAGGGGGAGACGATGCAAAGCCTTTGACACCGTCAAAAATGTCTTGGCCATCGACTTGACCTCCGAGAATATTGCCGTCATCGAGAAGGCGGAGTTCAGGCACTTGAGCCTTCAGCTGAAGCTCTTGGTCAATATAGTCTTGCACCAAGTCGGCCAAGGGGCCATTCTCGTCAGTTGCACGGCCAATCTTGATCAAGGCACGTGGCTGAGATACCTCGAGGTAGATCTTCTGCCTGGCTGGAGGGTACGCAGGATCCAGGACAGTCATAGTGGCGCCGGATGCCTAAACGAAGGGTTAGTCACAACGCAGCATGACGGCTGGCTTCGCTTATAAGAGTAAGCCACGCTCGAATAATTATATCACATACCAGAGTACCCATGAAAGCAATGACCAAATCGACGGATCGATGGGCCCAGATCATGACCACGTCTCCATTGGTAATCCCAGCATTGTGAAGATACCAGGCGAGAGTATTGGAAGCTTCGTAGATTTGGCGGTAGGTGAAGCTCCTCTCGGGATGAGTCGACGACTTGGTCTCTAGAACGCATATTCTGTCCGGATGTTTCTCGGCCTGGGCCCGGAAGCGTTCATGAATTGGACCAACGAAGCCTGACCAGTCAAGGTCGACCGTCGGGTCAGGTAATTGGACCATGACTTCGGTGTTGTCGCACCCAGGTTTTGCCAGAAGTCAAAGTGGAAATAAAAGGTTGTGATTGTTTTCGCTCAAATGTTAAGGAATTGCTTAGACTCATCCACCGTGTACAGCGTATAAGTCGAATGGTGGGATGATTCACAAAAAATTATTGGCGATGGTGGGGTTTGCAACTGGAGGTACATGCTGCCACGCTCTGTACAGTGCCTAACGACTTGTACCTACCACCTTCCGAGAGCGGAGCAGGGAAAGAAAGTACCCATGTACATATATGTAGGTACCAACATTGGACAGTGCCGGTGCGAACTGACGTAACAAGGCTCCACCATTGCAGGTATATGTAGGTACGTACCTGCAAACTCGGGATATACCGTTTTACCCCTTACATTGTTTGAACTTTACAACGGCTTCACCTTAGGTACCTACCTAAATAGGATGTTTCGAAGTTGCTCTATCGCAGATACATGTAAGATACCTGTCTTGCCAACCAACCCTTACCAATATCATGATATTGCAAACAAATAGCCCCTCCCATTCAAACAACATGCCAGGCCTCCCTAGGTTGCCGTTGCTCTTTCGAATGCCAAAATCGCGGCTTGGACTTGAGCATCCATATTAACTCCATTTGTATACATGCCGCCCTCTTTCATCTGCCGTTTCATGTCTTCGATATCCCTTTCTTCCTCGTCTTGGCTATAGAGTCGTCCAAATTGCCTCGTAATTTCGACGACTCTCTGGCTCCTTGGCCTGCGGACTTCATCAAAGGCCTTCAAAGCCGCGTCGATGTGATTCTCTTCTTCAACGTGAGCAAATACTTGCGCGAGTATCGCAGCATCTTCAATCGCCTGGGCAGCACCATTGCCGGCGTGGGGGCCTGTAGCGTGCGCAGCGTCACCGAGCATAGCCACATGTCCACGGTAATATGTAGGTGCATGATCATGGTCCTGGATCTTCCAATCCTCCCTTGGGTCCCTGTTGAGAAGCTAGAATGGGCTCGTGATGATTAGTCTCCTCGTCATCTTGCATAAGTGGATAGTGCGTTCGGTGATGGGGCTTACTGTGACTAGCGACGTCACTTCAGGGCTGAAGCGCTCCCATTCCCTGGCATCGAAACCGGACTTCTCATAATACGGTGTCTTGTCATCTCGCTGATAGCAACTAATGCTATACGTCCTACCCAAGTCCACAGGAAGCCCATTGATGTATCCAAGGGGTGTACAGAACATCCGCACCTTCTCGATTGACTCCCGGGGGACCACTCTCCTGGCCTCCTCCATAGGAACAAGGCTGTTAAAGCAGCGCCAGCCATCATGGTTAACCGCGTTTACCGCTGGATGATCTGTGCCGAGGATGAACTTCCTCGTGGGACTTTTAACCCCCTCGGAGCCAAACAACATATCAAACTTTTCAACAGTCCCGTCAGCAAAAGTAACAACCACCCTAGGCGTGTTCGCGTCTGTGGCCTCATTCTCTCTGATGGTGACCATGCGTTTGTCGAAGTGTACACGGTCCGCTGGGATAACATCCTCTAGAAGTCCTTGGATAAAATGAGCCCGGTGAACAGTCCTTCGTCCTTTGGCTCTGCCTAGTTCCGCTATGAGTGTTCCAGCGTGGGCACCGCTCCCGACTATGATCTGGGTTGCCATTTCCATGTCTTGTTCGTTAGCCATGAAATGCGACTTCTTGAAATATATCTTTTTTATCCCAGGTGAGACTAAATCCATTGCTTTGATGGCGTTCCCGTGAAATGCGAGGCCTGCGCCGCGGACTTTAATTTTTGGATAGGCTTCGTAAAGATGGACATCTAGAAGATGGTTCTGGGAGAGGCCGATGGTCAGGCAACATCCAGCAATACCGGCACCGACCACAGCTACGCGGAGCTTGGTATTATGTACGGCTGTTTCAACCATGATGAGTTAAGTGCCGATATATGCTTTATGGAAGTTTCGAGGCTTTCCTTTTGTACGTCTGCAGAATGCTATTAACTTGAGATGACATTATAGGGATTTTGGGGTCGCCTGTGGTTTATATGCTGGGCCCAAACATCCCATTGTATTATTATATACAGCTTTGAAAAGCTTTTAATAGGGTGCCCTCTCCGTACCCACCTGTTAGCTAAGGCTGCGGCGCTGTAATCCAAGATTATTCGGTCCCGGCATCTATCCCCTACGTCCTAGACCGATCCTCCTTCTGGGGCTAGTCCCCAGTGAGATCCAGAGTTCCAAATTAACCCGGTATGAGTTTGTTACGGTGTCCAAGGGAACCCCTCCGGCAATTTGATAAGGTGGATAGCAAGTCAGCCATTTTCGAATCGTCGTCAAAGTCAATAACATGAGGCCACGCATTTCCAGACATTTTCTTGAGCTTATACTGTAACTCTTATCGAGAGTTCTCGAGGTCCGAATCTGGTCCCCATTGTTCATCCGCGGGTTCTATAAGCCGACGAAGTCACATAGGGTCACCCAGAACCACTTGGTGTTCTCAGGGGATGGGTACTTGAACCAAGCCCGCTAAGCATACATGTTCTCGATAACCTCAGATCGAAAATCTAAGGTAATCTCTAGTCCCCACTTCGCTTTGTCTCCTTAATCCTTGATTATGACGACAACCTTCCAGGTTTTATTTCATTCTCTTTCTGTCCTTCTTTCTACCATCTTCCAGATCCGGTATACGTGTCTTTCAACCGTCTCAAGGGCTGTGTTATGCGTCTAGTGATACGGTGCCACCGAGACGGATCCTCAAAATCGTGAGTATCGATACCTAACCGTATAATGTTTTCTATATGCGTAATCCAATTCTCGTTATAGATTCTATTTTTCCTACTGGTTTCCTTGTTATCAGAGACGTCCCCTCCCTCTGTGTTGGGTGTCAAGGTACTCCATACGTTGACGAAGGTCTATGGACTACACCATCGTGGAGCCAGTCTCCAATCCATCGCTTCTGCCACTGAGATAACTCGACTGGAGTATAAGCCATAATGGCACCGCCTGTGTGGCCTGATGAGAGTAATGTTTTAGTGTGGTGGCTTCTTTGCCGCGATAGAATCCTAATGTCGAAATTATTATGTTATTCAACGGTCTTTGCAATTTAGACAATGACTAGAGGATGCACCATCCTTTATATGGTTATAAGTACTTATTTAGATAAGGAACATCATCGTATTAGATTACCTTAATAAAAGTCTGATCATCATTCTCCAAAGCATGTGGAGGAAAAATTCGTGGTAAGTAAACTGCTTAAAAGTATATAAACATAGAACTAAGTATCAACTTAAGCATCTAATTCTAGTTATAAGATTTTACTCCATAGAATAACGGCGGTACATGAGGGCAGGTGAGTAAAATTGTCATAGCCAAGGTGAGCTTTAAACTGTAGTCATAAATTAGACGTTATAACTTCGATATGTGTCAGCCGGAAACCTACTAATTTGATAAAACGCGGGATTGAAAATTCCTCAATCGGAAGGAGTTTGTTCTTGAACCGGCTCATGTGGTTATGGTTATAGTCTTCATATGACTCCGACCGTTTGGTAAAACCCCCAGTGTCAAGCGCCGTTGCAGATTGAAGATGCATGTATCCCATAGGCACTGGCATAAATCAGAAGCGCTATAGCTTGGACACCGAAGTCCACTACGATGTAGCTGATATTAGCGTATGGTGAGCCCCCTTAAGTGCTACAATCAAAATGCGAAGTCGTTGCCCGCCTCTTTCGCATTAGGAATATTTTTGTGTACATTTGTGAACATTAAGCACGTACTAACGAGTTGGCTCCTGTACCCTCGCCCGTGATTATATAACCCCTTTAGCGCATCATACCCGAGGGAGCCTAGCTGTATCATACATGTCGTCGGCATTCAGCCTATCTACACCAAGCGCCGATAGAGGTTCCCAAAGATAATCGCCAGGCAAATTCCAATATCGAACTTTGAGCCCTGCTGCGTGGGCAGGCTGTACTTGGGTTTGGACTTTGTTTTTCTGGTCCTGACTGAAAGCATCAGCACTTCCCGGGTCCCCGACCGCGCTCTGAAAGTCAGCTGAAGCATAGTAAGAGTTAACACTGGTGTATTTCGCGTCCCATTGATCCACTTTAGCGTCGTAGAAAACATCTCGGTCGGGAACGCCGTCACCAGAATTGATTCGATCGAATGGGGCGCTTCCGCTAGCTACGACCGTAACTTGCTTTCCGACAAACTTGCCTCCTTCGACGCGGCTAAGGTATCCGCCATCTCGGAGTGGCTGGAGTGCTTTGACAACGGCATCTAAAGTTTTGGTATCAGATGTTTTAAAATCCACCAGCAATGTGATACTTCGTCCAGGCTCTGCCTTGTATAGGCCATTGCTACCGGGCGACCCTCCGTTATTATGGTCGAGAATTGCTCGCAATGGCTCGACGTACTGCACCGACAAAGTCCTCCCAGGTGTCGGAATGGTATGGCCAATGATGACGTCTCCGCCCGAGTAGAAAACATCAGCTTCGATGCCAATGCACCCGGCACTCATGGCAGAGTATATAGGGATGTTTCGGGTGTAATCGTTGTGACTGTGGCACGTCGTAGGCTTAACGCTGTTTAAAGAATCTAGAGGCCAGGGATCCAAGGGTGGACCAGATCCTTTATTCACGTCCTGTGCGTCCAAAGCAGCGCCAGAAAACAACTTATTAATGGCATCTTGCTTCGGCGGAACCTCGTTGCCCAGAGCATGGTAGGAGACGCCGTTATCACCTACTTGCCAAGTTCCACCTTTCGTGTCGTGGTTAGTCTCTCCGGAGCACTTGCCACCTTCTGCGCTTAATGCCAGGAGGTAGTTTTTACAGTCTTGGGCTAGTTGATGTCAGCAATGACCCTCCCCTAGATAGGTAGATAATAGCACTAACTCGAAATAACATGGTCCGAGTCTTGTTTGTTATGTACCTCAACTACCTCAACCGTTAGATCCCGACAGCAACATTGGCGTAGGTGGACCCACAATACACAAACCCCAAGATGCCATAGACAGTAGGATCCTTTCCTCCATTGAGGAAGACCTCGGTTGCCATGGAGAGATACCCACTGGGCTTCACCGTCTGTCCATTTGCTGCACTACAAAAGGCCTGCACCGCGGTGCTAAACCCCTTGCGTGTATCTGTGCCTTGCGCGATCTTGACGTCGTCTCTAGGCATCCACGCGCTTCCACAGCTGGAGATTCCATCGGTGGTTGAAGGTGCACATTGACCAAGCGGGATGTACTGGGTCTTCGTTAACTCATACTTAGGACGAAGTTAGTAGTATACCGACCAAGAATCCAGCCAATGCGACTGAGAGTAGTGTAAGCTCCATGATGCTTGCGAGATGCTAGGAAGCAAGGCAAATCACTGACGGGGCTTTGGTGAGCAAGACTCCAATGGCAGAGTGGCAACCTTGCTGGCAACCTCCGCAGTTTGCGAGTCTCGACATTTTATAATGACTACACTATGTAGAGAAACTGCAGGTGCTATGAATACATAAAGGAGGTATTCATATTGCATGGTGCGGTGGACCAATGAAGCAGCTCGTTTTGCCCCGTGTGTGGCTTGTCCAGGGAAGTCCACCCAATGTCACCTTCCAGTAACGGGAAATATCGAGCGCCCCTGCCAGGGGAAGCCAGGGGAAGCCAGGCGAACCCCACAGCACGAGCTGGAAGCCGAAGCGCTAATACGGCACAGGATTCACCGGTGAGACCGAGACACCGTCACCGTCAAATATGACGGGATCCATGTGGCTTTTAAACAATTGTGACAAGGTCATTTGTGCATAACCCGTGCCGTACAGAGAAATAGAACCTATTCCAATTCCCAAATTCAGTTAGCACCAGGTATAGATCAGCACGTGCTAAGTACATTAGTTTTTGAAGTTTTAGCCCTTTTACTTTTGACCTCCGCCTCAACGTATACTCCTCTCTCTCGTTCAGTTTTCATATCATGTAAATCAAACCCCAAGCGCTTCTTCCAACACGCTCGCGTCGATAACCGTAGCAAGAATCTCTCTTGGAATTGCCTCACGTCTACCATACGAGGCCACAAACTTATCTTCATCAACCAGCACATCCAACATGTCTGGCGGTACGCGCACATCCCACTTATGGACAGGCCACACAGCTTCCAGTAATGTACCATTTGTCTTGACGGCATCTGCAGCTCGGCCTATCACTTTGGAAGGGTCGCTTTGGAAAACMCTCTCCGCCTGCTTCAGCGCCTTCAGGAACTTCACGATTTCTGCCCTCTTTGCAGGGTCACTGAGCTTCTCACTTGTAGTTGCGAGATTATATATCTCCCGGTAGACCGTCTGGTTGCCCCCAAACACAATTGCGTCGGCCCCGAGGGCCTCCGCACCTAGCTCGACAGACGGCTCCCACATCCCGATGGCGTCGATGCTGCCGCTTTTAACCATGGCGGGGAACGTATTGGCCGCACAGGGCTCTTGCAAACATGCAAGTCCATTTACGACTGTGTAATCTGTCGGCTTTAACCCAACCGTAGCAAGGTAGGTCTGGACGAAGTATTCCGACGAGGTGGACCTAAGAGCCCCGATTTTCTTCCCCTTGAGATCCTCAAGGGTGCTGATCCCAGATTTCTTGTTGGCCACGATCCGATAGTAGACTTCCGCTACTGTACCGATGGTCCTCAGGTTCTTGTGGGATCCGAATTGCGAGAGTAGCTGCGTCTCGGAATTCGATCCGAGGTCGACGGTCGGATCGGTGAAAAGGCTCGCGATGCCGCCATTCACAATGTCAACATCTCCCTGAAAGTAGTCCTCCTTGGCGACAAGCTCGGGAGTCCATTCGAGGACTCCAAGTGCACTCGCTATCTTGAGTGAAGACACTAGGGGTGTGGCAAGAAGGAGTGTAGAAAGGAGAGCAGTATGCGATTGGTGCATGGCGACGTTTTTGATGCAAGCATTGGGAGGTGCTGTTGGGTTACTCGTTTTAAGCGAGAAGCTCCAACGTCTTGCTTTTGTACCGGTCTTAAGGACTGAATCCGGAAGTAAGAAATCTAGCCAGATTAAAGTAGCAATATAAATTATGTGACATACGTAACGTTATTGATTTCTGCCGGCGCGATATTTAAAGTGTAATAAAATATTCATGCGGGGGTTTACTTTACCCGAGTTTATAAAAATGATTATATTAAACTTAAAGTTTTATTGTTTTTTAAAATTTTTAAAAAATTATTAACATTAAAATATTATATTTAATATAAATAAAATTAATTATATAATAAATAAAAATTTAAATATATTATTTAATTTTATATTTAAATAATATTTAATATTTATTATTTTATTTAAAAAATATTATATAATAAAACTTTAAAAAATTATAAAAAATTATTAAAAATAATTAAAATAATTAATAAGCTTTTTTAAAATTTTATAATTATTTAAATTTTAATAA
>JYCQ01000283.1:0-20835 GCA_000931505.1 Hypoxylon sp. E7406B | reverse complement strand
GAAATTTAGGTTAAAATAAGTTATATATTAATTACTTAAAAAAAACTAAATAAAAAATAAATTACTTTTTTAAATATTATCTTTTATTATTTAAATAAAGTTAACTTAATTAAAGTTAATAAATCATTTAACTTAAACATTAAATTTAACTAATTATTTTAATATTTTAATAATAAAAATAATATTAATAAAAGTATTATTATTAAAACCTTTATTTAAATATTAAAAAGTAAAAATATATATTATAAGATTTAAGTTATAATTATGTTAAGAAATATTAATATTAATATAAATAATATTATTATTTATTTTATTATTAAGTTATTTTAAACTAATAAAAGGAAGATATTACATAAAAAAGAATTTATTTAATAAGATATAAATATCTTTATTATTAATAAATATAATATAATATTTAAAAAAGGTTTATATAAAGTATATAAAAGGTTTTAATAAGTTTATAATTAATATAATAAAGATTTTAAAAGAATATTTATAATTATTTTATATAATGATTTTTATTAGTTTAAACTGGTTAAAGATTTATTATTTTTTTACTTTAAAATATTTATAAATAAGAAAACTTTTTAAGAAATAAAATTATTTTTCGATATTAAGAAAGATATATATTATTTTAAGTATAAATTTTTTATAAAGTTTATTAATATTATTATTTTTAAAAAATAAATAAAAATGATTAATATAATATATATTAATATATTATAATATTTAAAAGAAAGTGGTTTAACTTTTAATAACGTATATTAATTTAATTTTAAAATAATATAATTATAAAATATCATTTTAAATAAAAAGATTAAAGTTATTATATCGTTAAATTTTATGTGGTATATTATTAATTTATAAATTATAATTATTTTTATAAAAAAATAAAAGTAAAATATATATATTTTCTTATTTAAATATATACTTAAAGGTTTAAATAAAATTGTAACTTTAAGTAAAGTATATGATATAATAGATAATTTAAGTTTTAAAATATTTATATATTTATTTTTTATTAAAGGTATATTATTAATAATTATAAAAAATAATTATTAAATTTTAAAGATGGTTAATAAAATTAAATATATTATTAAAAGCTTTATATTTAATTTAAGTTTATTAATGTATATGTTTAAACTTAAAATATTTTTAATTATAAGATTATTTAAAACCCTTTTTATTTTTTTAAATATAATAGTTAATATATAATTTGTTAATTTTAATTATGATTTATTACCTTTTTTTCTAAAAAAGATTTCGGTAATATTTATTATAAGATTATTTAATTATATTAAATATATATTTATTTTAATATTTATTATTATAAAATATAAAATATAAGGTTAAATATTATAGAAATTATTCCTTAATTTAATATTTAAATTTTTATTAAAAAAAAATATAAATTTCATAATTATATATATTTAATTATTAAAGATTATTAACTTTAAAAAATTATATTTCTTATTATTTATAAATCTAAATTATTAAGTTTAATTATAACTATTAAAATAAATAAAAAAAAATATTAATAAATTAACTTACTTAAATAAAGAAATTATAAAAAAATATAAAACATTATAAAAAAAAACTTATAATATTTTTTATTAAAAATGTTTTATAAAAAGAAAAAACTTTTAATAATATTATAATATAATTTTAAAAATATATTAAAAAATATCGTTAATAAGAATTACTTTTTAACTTTTAAACTTATATACATATTATTTTAAAAGGTTAAATTATAAATTTATTTTTTAAAAATATTAATTTTTTTAAAATATTTATAACTTATTATTTAATAAATAATGTAAATTATTACAACTTATTTTAACTTAAAATAATTAATTATTTCTTAATTAATAATATTAACGATTTTTTTATTATTAATAATGATATTATTAATATTAAAGTTATTATATATAAAAAAAAAGTTAAATCTTTTTTAAAAAATATTTATTATAATAAAAAGGATATTATATTTAGTTTAAATAATAATATGGTTTTTAAATGGTTTTAAGTTAAAGATAATGTAATTAAGTATTTATATATTTAAATTATAAATTAATAAGAATTTTACTTATTTTTAAAAAAAATTCTTTATTTACATTTTAAAAGAATCTTTTTTTATAAATAATAAATATAATTAAGTAATTATGAAAGTAATATTAAATATGTATGTTTTTATAAGAATATCTTAATTATTAATTTAAAATATGAGATTTAAATTAATATATATTTTAAAAGTTATAAATATATATATATATTTTACTTTAAAAAAATATCTTAAGAATAATAATGTTTATCTTTTATAAATAACTTTTTATTAAATTAATAGCTTTTATTTTATAAGTATTTACGTAATTATAATCTTAAATTAAAGGTTTTTTACTTAAATAATTTATTTTAATAATTACTTTATTAATAATAAAAATGTTTTTAAAATTTTTAAAAGTATAAATATGATTTATTAAAATGTAATATTTAAATAATATATATTATTAATAATAAATAATTATAAGATTAACCGATAAATTTAAAGGGGGGGATAAGATAAAATTATTAAACTATAATTAATATTAATCGAAAAGTAAGAATTTAATATAAATATCATTTTTAAAAATCTTTACGGAATTAACTTTATATAATGTTATTTTATTAAAATTTTCGTTAAATATTAATGTTAAATTAAAAATTTAAATAAATTAAAAAGAAAATTATAAATAAATAAAATTAATAAATTCTTAAAATTTAACGTAAAATTTATGGAAATAAAAAAATACATAATTTTATATAACATTAAATAATCTTTTTAAATCTTATATATTTTAAAGTTAAAAATTATAAATATAATTAATATAATATATTATAATAAAATAAATATTTAATTTTAAAACTTTAAATATTTTTAATATAAATACGTAATTATAATAACTTAATTTAATAATTAACTTATATATTTTATAATTACCTTAAATAATAATATAGATTTTATATATTAAGTTTTAATTTAAATTAAATTTATCTTATATTTAATTATTATCTTTAATTTTTATATTTTTTTAATCCTTAATTTTTAATTTAAATTAACAATTTATAAAATTATTTTTAATTTTATTACTTTTTAACTTTTTTTTTTTTATTTTTATAATATTATAACGTTATTTTATTTATAATATATAGTTAAAAAATACTAATAAAATATACATTTATAAACTTTTACTTTTTTTTAAAAAACTTAAAAAAAAATTAAAATATAAAAAGTGATATTAAAAAGTTTATTTCTATTTATTATAACTTTAATTATTTATATATTACTTATCTTTTTAACTTATATAAATATATTAAATAAAATTAAATTATTAACGTTTAATATATTTTTATTATTAATAATAATAATGTTTTTACTTAAAAAACATTTTAATATAATTTCTTTATTAATATTTAATATACTTTTATAATTTTTATTAATAATTTTTTTTTATAAAAATTATTTAAATATAACTTTATCGATAATATATAAAAGATTATTATATATATTAATGTTTTAATTTTTATTTTAATTTTTTATCATTTAAAAAGTTAAAGTTATAAATATAAATAATATTTATAACGTTAAATTTTAATAATTTTTTTAACTTAAATTATAATATATATTTAATATTTTATTATATATAAATATTTATTAATATTTTAAATAAAGGAATTTTTAAATAAAAAATATATTTATATAAATTTATAAGAAAAAATAAGTTAAATATTTAAAAATAAAAGTTTAAACTTTTTAATTTATTTTTAAAATAATATAAAAAAATTATATTTAAAATTAATTTAATAATATTATTAATAATGTTATAATAAAAATGTAAATAAATAACTTTAATTAATATATTTATTTAATTAATAAAAGTTTATTTAAATATTTTAAATTAATTTAATAACTTATATATTAACATTATTTTAACGTATTTAATTATAATATAAAATTTTTTATATGTTTTTTTAACTTTTTTATATAAATTAACTTTTATTATAACTTTTATTATAATTTTTATTATAACTTTTATTATAACTTTTATTACACTTTTTTATTATATTAATTAAATTTAATATTTTTTATTTTTATATAATATTAAGTTAAAATTTTAAAATCGATAAATGAAATCTCTTTAATAAAAAATTTTTAATAAAAATCTTTAATAATATATAATAACCTTTATAAAACTCAAGTAATAATACATAATAACTTTCGTAAAACTCAAGTATAGCGTAATATTAACCACATATATTTCAAGAACACATAACATTTAAACTGAAGTAAACTCAAAAACCATCCTTCGAGACTCAGCATTTAAACGACATAACTTGTCACTGGACATCATTTGGCCATGGCTTCGGAAGCGAAGCCCCAGTCCTTCTAAAACCGCGAGTTCTTTCCTCTGTTCCACGACTGTCCCCACGAACATCTCTGGGACGTCCGGTACCTCGTGGACACTAGTGATGAAGCTGGCACGAACCGCAAGCATTGGTGCCTCCTGGGAGAGATCATCCAGGCCGGTACTATCATCCGACTGTGGATCGTCGCCAAGGACCTCCAGGGTAATCAATTCGTAGCCGCCTTCTACCCAGATGATCCGGACGATATGCCCCGTCTCCTAAAGGATTTCAAGGCTGGCAACACCATTGCTATCTTCTATCCATTGATCCATACCTTCATTGACGGAACTACTGGGGTGAGAGTGGAGGATTCTGATGAAGTCCTGGTAAGTAATCCTTACTAGAGTAGTTACTGCGACTCACTCACTTGCTCAAGCGGTAGATTATCCCCCTTAAGCTCAAAGATGTCATCAAGATAAATGAAGAAGTCCTCAAATMCACGCCCCTGGGAGGCGCCCGTCGAAGGTGTCATGGCTGTGACGATGCCAAAGATAATCTCAATAAGTGTGGAGGATGCACACTCTTTTATTACTGTGATAAGGTACGCGATCTATAGTAAATCGTTCTTAAGATAGTGATATGCGAGGTTAATCATGAACTAACCTGGAAGAAAGGGTTGTCAAAGCATGGCTTGAAATGAGAAAGGTTATAAGAGGTTTTATAAAGCGCTAAAAAATAAAAGCGTTAAAAATATACACTTCTTAAAATATAAAACTTATAAAAGTTTTATTACTTTTATATAATAATAAACTTATTAAAATAAAATAAAATATATACCTTTTTAATAACTTAAAATAGCTTTAAACGTTTTTTTATTTTATATAATTTTAATAAAATTAATAATAAAAATAAAAATTATTTAATTAAAACGTTTATTATTTTAAATAAATAAATAATAAATGTAAATAATTATATTATTTTTTATAAATATAATTTTTTAATATAACGTAAATAACATTTAATTATAAATATTAATTTTTATAACGTTTTTTTTTTTATATCGTTATTTTTTTATTTAAAAATTATAAAAATAAATAACTTTAAAATTTATATTAAATTACTTTTAATATTAATAATAATATATAATTAAAATATATACTTTTTAATTTATAAAAATTATTAATTTTATATATTTAAATATTACTTATATTTTATAATAAAACATTAACTTTTATATTATAATAAAATAATAAAAATAATAAAAATAATATTTTTAATAATATAATATATATATTAAAACTTATTATTAATATTAATTTTACATTTATTAAATTATTTAAGTTTTTATTTTAATTTTATAATATAATTTATAAAAATATCGTTAATTAAATTATAAAATTTTTTAAATAATATTTATTTTTATATTAAAAACTTTTAATAAAATTATTACTTTTATTTTCCTTTTTACCTTTTAAATTTAAATATAATTATTAATAACTTTCGTTTAATTAAAATATAAAATCACTATTTAAAGCACCACATAAGTAAAACATATGCTTTAAGTAATATTACTCTTTTACGCCGTCAAGTTTTAAGTATTACTATACTCGGTACCTTCGTACATAGCTTAGGTTGCTTCGGGCAATTTGGTGGAGTTGTATTGGATGAAGAGCTCCTATTGCCGGGCAATTGCCGGATAACTGCCTCAGCCCCCCAATTGCGTCATCTTTAATACCGCATTGCTTCCCCCCTTTGTTTCGTTCTATCTCATAATCTTTCAGTGTAGTTGTGGTTCTAGCATATCCAATAACCGCCATGGCAAACACAAACCAGACGGAGCCACCAACCTACACCTCTCAGTTCCACGAGTCACTGGAGGCTTTACCAAAAGCTCTTTCGGATCTACTCACATCATACTCTGGCATACCAAAGGAAGCCCAACGTGACCACGTTCTCAAACTACGAAACGAGGCATATGCATGCTTTCCTTACCCGTGTATTGGAACATTCAGATTCATCGAATTCGACCTGGCTGCTCACTATATTTATAAAGAACACGTGCTATCTCCCTTGAAACAGCCCAGTCCAGATGGTGCGATTGAGCCGCTTTTTCTAGACTTGGGAACCTGCTTCGGCCAGGACCTCCGTAAGCTTGCTTACGATGGTGCACTCGTGCATCGGCTGTGGGCTAGTGATATCGAGCCAAGATTTATTGATCTTGGTTTCAAGCTGTTCAACGATGCCGACAAACTACCTAGAGACCATTTTCTATGTCCTGGAAACTTGCTCTCGCCCTCCCCTGAGGATAAGCTCGGGACTCTAGATGATAAAGTCACCATATTACATATGACGGCTGTATTCCATCTATTCTCTCTTGATGGCCAGAAGACGGCAGCTGATCGCTGTTTGAGACTTCTGAGAAAAGACACTGGTGGCCCAGTGCTCATTGTGGGATCTCAGGTTGGCAGTACCGTTCCTGGCCCATTTAAACGCCAGAACGTCTCTCATGACTATAGTCATAAGTACAGACATAATGAAAGGACGTGGCAGGAGTTATGGCGGGAAGTATGTGATACGGACGCGTGGAAAGATAAGATCAAGAATATAGACGTGAAGTCGAAGCTGCTGAAGCGAACCAAGGAAAAGGATTCCGAGGCTGGTGAAATCACTGTATTCAAAGAACCAGAACCAGGGAGCAATATGGTTTGGCAGATGTTCGAAGTTTGGGTTACTTTTTTGTAGCTTCGATGAGTACAGGCTTGAGATGAAGACGTATACATAGTATTCCCAAGGTTTATGTGTATAGCCTTCACCCGCCTTATGACTAGGTCTTATTGCGTTTGAAGCCAACATCTATCAATCAAGCTTGCTATCTTCCTACATGGGTACCCCCCTTATGGAGTCGCCCAAAGTTAGGTAAAGATGTAATCTTTGAAGGCGAGTTTTGTCATCCGGAGCCAGATTCCCGATTCCTTCCTAAGTATTGAATGAAATGACCCGAAAAACCACGTTGAATTTTCCCTAACCTGCCAATTATCTTGACTTTTCTGATATTATCTCTCATAGTGTCGACTAAAAAGACGGACTCACTTCTAGCGTAACTGATGGTAAAATATAATAGAAGCGACGAGAATACTGTACAAAGCCCAAATAGACTTTGGCATCATAGGCTGGCCGGCTAGCGACACAAGCACCTATACGACTAGCATATGTATGTACCTCATATATATATCTCCTGCGATTGGTACTGGCCAAGCGGTACCAAGATGCTCTATATTTCTCTCGGTTCGTCTTGCATTGTAAATAGGGGGTAACCTCTGAGGAAGTCCTCTTAGACAAGCGCAACGAGGGAAACTTCCAAAGGAGTATGATCAAGAATAGTATGCTACATGCTCAATATGAGCTGCCCCGGAGCACCGCCATGTAACGACCGAGGTAGGTACCTGGTAATTTTTGTCTGCGAGTAGAGGTAGGTAATTGTTTAAGGATCACAGAACCAGCGTCAATGATTTCAATAACTCGCTAAGTATCACTTAGAGCGACCGCTGAATTAGAATATAATTCTCTCAACGATAAGAATTGCCATCTCTTTAGAGTATATACTTGAGACCTTTAGTGAATCATTTGCTGCCCGAAGAGTGAGAACGGCTACATGTTCTTACTGTTAAAGGTACATGGGTGTAGTTTAGGACCTAGTTAACTCCCACGAATACCTCCCTGTCGTTGCCAGACACATACACAAAGCACATACCAATGAGTCAAGGCTATTAAGACGTATCGGAGGCTCTCTCCAGTAAGAACACTAGGTAGGTTAGAGATGTTGATTCACGACTTTTATAGAGTAGGAAAAGATTAGGTACTTTTATGTTCCTATGAGCCAATAGATGATACGGAAATGGCTTATATACCTTGGATGGGGAACTTTGGTAGTCATTTACAGGTGTCCGCGTATGATAAAGTTCGAGCACCTACCTGGTAGGTGCGTTAACTTGAGATGTGGTATGTGCAAACACTCCAGGCGGCCATTTGTAAATAAGTCGGCGTCGAGTAGCAGTAGTTGAAAGCAAACACATTCACACAGAACTAGCCACTCTGAGAACTTCCCTCATTTCTCGTAACTCTCCTAATTCTGCAAACGTCTCTCAACTTCAGGCGGCACACTTTGACTCCGAAGGAAAGCTTCTGCATCTCCCATAAATACCACATCTGCTGCGATAGCATATCCTCTTTCGGAATACAACAAGCTCCCACCAACAATCTGCTTGAGATCTTGGCATCGCCAGACAATTGTAAGTTCGCGCTTGAGAATCGCTCTGAACAGTCAACTTACACTCGATCGTCATAGACCAGTCATTATTTCTGACTTCGAGAACCGAATATTGCATTCCGTAATCATCATGTCGACCTGTATCGCCTGCTTCACGGCGTTCCGCATCGTCCTCGTTGGTTGCCAAGCCGGTGCATGTTCATACTTTGCCGCGTTCGTCAACAGCGAGCTTCGTCCATACTTCGCGGCACACGGCATGGAGGAGGACTCGAACAAGGCGCGCGAAGCCTTAATTTACCTTGTGCTGTCAGCCGTCGCGCTTTGGCTCTCATTCCTGAATAGCATCTACAGCATCTGCAACTCCTCAGGACGCAATTCGTCGGATGATTATGACTGCGGCAAGATCCTGAAAGGAGCCTTCTGCATTGCCATCGGACTTGCCCTTCTCCCTCTGGTGGCCCTAACTGGTAATTATGCATTCGGCTGGTCGGACTACTTCGACGCTCAGGGCCTTGACCATCTAGCCGCAAACTGTCAAGGGTTGGCCGATATGCTTCTCGCAGCACTGGCGATTTCGTTTTCCATTGTGGCTGTTTACCCTTTCTTGTTCCTTTGCGGTGGGCATTAGAATTCGCTAAGGACATTGGGGTGGATGATTTGAGGCTAGAAAACGACCGGGGKTTTGAGGTCTTTGGGAGGAAACACGGAATGGAAACAGCTTGTATTGCGGCTGATGGGCTCGTCACTGGCTAAGATGAACTCTGGAATATTCATGGAGAGATAGACATAGCCCGTGGTGTTGCTAGTTTCAGTAGCTCTAGGCTTTTGGCCCATGAGAGGAATGGTTTACCGACCTTGAATATAATTCTCGTGGCACTATGGCCGTATATGCTTCCACAGCATGCGTTGCACTGTTCGATAAAAAGGTATACGTAAATGGTAGCCGACTAGGTGATGGATAGCGAAATACTTGCCTTAGGCACCTCCAAACGGTAGAGGTGTTGCTCCTGAAATGCATACATCGATGCCGCGATGTGCACTATGAAGATTATGTACCTAAGTACCCTGCAGACTCGACCCTGGCACCCTGGACCGCGGAAATGTTCCGCGCCCCACTTAGATTCTCTACTGCGCTATGGCGGGACCGAATTATTTTTTCGTTGATATCTTCAGAGCAATTGGGACATCGGCTTCGGTTGCAGTCGCAGAACCAGCGAATTCATTGCCTGCTTATACCTAGGTATTATCACAAGTTAGTGGAATAAAAAATCACAGTATACGTACTCACACAAGATTCCCGGCCCTGCCGCCCTGCCGACGTCTACCTGTTTTCCGACAATGGCAGCCGACGAAAGGAATATGCCCTTCATCAAACATCTCGCGTCTAGTGGTCCGTCTCTGTTTTTCTTGGGAACTGCCCATCCTCTTGATGAATCTTAGCTAGCTCTATTTGAGGCACTGTTAGCTAACGATGATGGTGCTGGATTAGATCGCAAAACCCGAAGCTCTGCTCTCGACACACTCCGCACGTTTCTCACGGCGCCAACAACTGCGCGGAAACTATCAGATCTCGATCACCTGAAATTATGGAAGGGCCTATTCTACAGCGTCTGGATGTGTGACCGCCCCATACCTCAACAGAACCTATGCGCCGAGCTCGCCGACCTTTTGTCCGTACTACCCGCCCCCAAAGATAACGAGTGCGCCGTCGTCATCCCCTTCCTCCAGGCTTTCTGGGCCACACTCGCTCGTGAGTGGACAGCCATTGACGTTCTGCGCATGGAGAAGTATTTGTTGCTAGTTCGACGCATATTTGGCGCAAGTCTGGTCTGGGTGGGCAATGGAAAGGACAAAAACGGGAAAACGTGGGCCGGCACGCGAGCCAACGGCATGCTGCAGCTCCTAGAAGAATGGCCCCTCGAGAGAAGCGGCAATTTGTCTAAAGTACCTGTTGGCTTGAGACTGCACGTTCTGGATATTTGGGTCGACGAGGCCGAGAAGGCCGAACTGCTAAAGGAAAAGGAAGGCAGCGAGAGCTTGGGTGGCTCTCATGACTTCCTAATTAAATTACGGCACATGGTGGAGGCGCAATCCGAGTCCCCTTGCAGGCCCGTGCGAGCTAGGGCCAAGGAATCGTTAGTAGACGAGAGGCTACCGTGGAATAAAGTTGATTCGCCGAATGAGGAGATGGATGATGATCGAAACGATCGAGGCAGTTGGGACGGATTTGACGACTGAGCCGCTATGTCTGGCGTTTGGGTGTTTTTGCGGATAGATATATCCAGGGCTGGGCAATGTCATCTTGCGGTCTGATGCAAGCCGGAAAGGCTAATATACATTATACACTACAGCAAGGGCTGTATATTGAGTGATTTTACAGCACGAGCCCGTACGCCTATTTACCTTTTTGGGTATCTCGAAATATCTCTTCCMCTCTTCCTCGAACTCATCATCTTCATACATTAGCTTCCTCCCAGCCCGATGGCCCAGCCGCTTCATACTTCCCGCTTTTCGACAGTACAGTTCCGAGCCCTTGATGGACTTCAACCTGGAAGGGCTCGAAGGGGACGTGTTCACCGTCGATGCTGATATACCCGTGCTTCTGATTACGAGGCGTGAAGCGGTAGGCGACAACTTTTCGATACGTCACTTGAGGTTTGTCAAATAAGCGCCCGCTCTCAACCGACGTTAACAGATCCAGATACTTGGCTGCCGAGATATCACCGTCGTTGAGAACGACGTCCATCAACCCGTCGTTGGGGCAGGCCGCCGTGAAAAAGTTCGCGTCGGGAGCCATCCACGCCATCTATCGAGTATTAGCAAGCCAATTAGAGCTTATGATGGGATGTGCCTTTACTCACATTTCCACAATAGAAATTCCCTAGCTTATCATATGAAGCCGTCTCCCAATCGTCGGGGACTTTGTCATTGACTGTACCAAACCTTAACGGTGGTAACCCATCTCCGACATCTGTCTCGGTCGGGGTGGACTCGCCTGCTAGTGAGGCTTCCTTTGGAACGTCCTTTTCCCTACGCGTAGTGTAGTCATGTTGAAGTTGCTCGCGTTTATAATGAGCCTTGATATCCGCTTTCTCCGGGATCTCGACTTTCATGGAGATTTCACAGGGGTACACCTTCTTGCTGAATATCCTTTGCACGAGACCAACATTGAACCGCGCAGCACCTAACCAGCGCAAGTTTTCCGTTCCCAAGTCACATTCCGCTATAATGCCCACCGACTGGCTTAGGAAACTAAGCATACGCGTATTTCCTTGCGTGACGCTCATCAGATCCATAGGCGTCCGTACGCCTTTGATGATGGCAAGAGCCGCAAAACTTGGCCTATGCGTGCCGTTCAGATTACAGCTCATTGCGTTTCCGCTCCCGCACGGTATATGTGCGATAGCTAATTGGTGTAAAGCTTTGCGCGCGTCCGGGCGCTTCCCCAGGCCATTGATGCACTCGTAGGGCAGCCCATCGCCCGAGCAGGGGATCACGACGTCGTATGCATTAATGTCGAGGTTCTCGCATATGCCAATCGCCTCGCCCGAGAATTTAGTCCGCACCACGTCGAGCGACATACGCGCCGCCTGAAATAATGGTTTCACGTCATGTTCCCAGATCTTATCCGCACCTCCGGGCCCCGCATGCGGGTTAACCAAGACTTTGGCGCGTTTTTGGCGCTGAGCTGTCCCGTATGCTCGTTCAAGGAGGATCTCGACCCACGCATTGACGGTATCGAGGGACAGCTCGCCGAGAACGTAAGTCAATCGCGCGGCACGGACGTGTTTCTTGGAGACAGGGTCCGCGTAGTCGACAGCGAGGACTCCGTCAGCGACCTCGGCCCAAAGCACATTGTATAGAGGAATCGATAATTCGGAAGCAGTACCGGTAACGGCGACGCCGCATAGCTTCTTTCGATGACGTCTCGCTTGGGTTTTGTCTAGAGGTACGATGAAGGTGTGTTAGCATTAGTTGTTGTAGATTGAAGTTTATTAAACAAGGCACCTTTGACAACTAGGGAATCGCCTAGCAGGGCGAGAGACACGCCCTTCGGAAATAACAGCACATCGCTGGCGGTTCCCTGAGAGGCTGGAGCGGAAGCAGCGGCAGCTTCAGCCATTGGAAGCGCTGGTGCGGAACGGCGATAGCGAGCGACGAGTAGCGAAATTAAATTGTAGATTTAGTATGTATCCAAGGACAGTGACAGAGCCTTCGCGATTCCCTCTGTCTACAACATGGTGAATTGTAGATATTTGAAAAGGATGTCCCAAAAATAACAAATTGCAAGCTGCCAAGCTGCCAGGCTGCTGAGACCTCGGGAACGATATACAAGGTAGGAAGGTAAGGTACTATAAGGCAGGTGGGTACCTACATAATGCAGACCCCTTATCCACGGGCTCCGCTCATACCCGGGATGCCGAAGAATTCTAAACTTCTGATTGGATACTATGCTTACATACTGACGCGCTACATACATGTATGTAGGTACCGGTACGACTTAATGCAGCTGCCTCTAGGCGCATATGTACATACATATTAGATATGTACATACCTTAATCATCTAAGACACTTGGAATGACCATTAAAGTCATCGTGAATTTATTGCCTCAATGTCGGGTAGTGTGTTGGCTATCGCGAAATCAAGACTTTGAACACTTAAACCATCCACCTAATATAATCGTTCTCTTGGTTAGCATCCATACCACTGCTATGGAACCATCTGGTATATGCATCTGCGACATGCAGCCACACCACCCAAAAAATTGACGATTTTAAATAGGTAAGCTGATTAATGCTGCGTATAGTGCTTGACTCGAAACTATCTGGAATAGTAAATGGAGCTCTCCAAAAAGCTGGTAATGATCCATCGTCTAGTTAGTCGTATTCATCTATTTCAGATCTTAGTTTGGCCATTCCTCCGCGCGGCCATATTCCTTTCCGAACCCAATACTAACACGACATGATGGCTTAAAGCCACAATTTCCCCGACGCCATCCAAGATGACAATTTCGAGGTCCATTCTTCCATTCTTGATGCTCTTTGTCTGCACTCGAACGAAGAGCCATTCGACGCCTCCCGGCGGCAGAGCCTTCTTCACATCTAAATTGAGGGCTACAGTAGGATACCAGAATGGTAGAAGCCCTTTCTCACCCTTTTCTTTTCGCCACAAACCTTCGATGACCGAGGGGAATTGGTCGCACACGAAGCCCACACTTTCATCTGTAAAATTCTCGCCCGACTCTAGGCGCAGCCATTCATCGACTAAGCCTGGTGCCAACTGACCCTCACGCGGCAGAAAGGTGCGGACCCGATTGCCCACTTTGCGAAAATGTCTGTACGGCTTTTCCGTCTGCTCAACCCAGTTAGGGTCCTTCCCATTGGCAAGAAGCGCAGAAAAGTCGGCTGGCGGCGGGAGAGGATGCGGTTGCAAAGACCATGGAGTCTTCAGAGACAGCCCGGTCTCGGTATCCATATTGGACTGTGTAAGGTAACCCACAACCTCATCGCGACCGTCTTGTGAGAGCGCGATGTGGATGGTTGATGTCTGGCGACCGAGCTTCGCGTCGCGGACCACCAGAGTTGCGGAGCCTTCCTGGGTACGCCGCAAGAACTCCAGATGCAGAGAGATTGTGTGTGGTTGGTTCTGCGCCGCGAGCGTTGTGCGGAAGTGAGCCGCAGCGACGCGTAGGAACACAGAAGTCACTACGCCACCATGGGGCACTGGATCATCTCGTTAGACAAGGCGCGGGATCGACGATGTCACAATATGATTGTACGCACCTGAGCCCACGCACCATTCTGAATCTAAATAGGCGGCGTAAGTATGTGAATCTATGGCTCTAACGGCCGTGGCCTCTGCGAATGTTGGCGCCATTTTAAGCAAGCAGGTACAGAATAGTTTATCTTAATATAAACTACTACATGTGTATCAACTATATCATTGTAAAATATCTAAGCGATTATTAGGTATGAAGCTGCTACCTACTGAACCAAGTGACCTGGTTTAAGAGGTTGAATGGGTCGAAGAGCTTCAGTAGGATTTTGGCCATGAACCTCGGCAATTTCAGACGCGATCATTTATATATGCGTTAAACTCAGTATAGTGGTAAAGCAGATTCATCTCCTATATACATATAATTGATAAGCAAATAAACAGTGTTACGCCCGAATTTGAACTGTGATTAAGTACCACTAAACGTCACCTAAATTGCTTAAGGTTGATAAACCCCTTGAAAATAATCAACAGAACTTATAACTGCGGCAGTATGTGAATATTAAAATTTATTACAGAAATTTTACCGTCCGGTCCTAGCGCGGGAATAATCAAGAACCAAGTTAATACCGAATATATAGTTTTGACGTCAGAGACCATATTCTACATACCTCACTTTACCCCTGGGACCTATCGCCTGCTTTTTAGCGGCATCAGCTTGAGCGCAACACTTGCACCCACGACCATCTCAACAAATGCCTCGCCCCTGTAGAGTCTTACAGTTATCCTCAACTAATCTGCAGATGTTTCGTTAGCTAAAGTCAAAGGAAATACAATCAAACAACTCAGCAACGTCCATCTAAAGATACCACTCGTCTTAGCCACAGCCGAAGCCACCGATGCTGCAAGGATCGCCGATATTCACATGGCCGCTTTCAGCTCCAACGCCATGCTTTTGGCACAATTTCCCACGCCGGCTGTCCGGAATGCTTTGAAGAAAAGCATTGAATTGAAGGCACTTGCTGATATTAATGACTCGAAGACTACCGTTCTCGTTGTTCGAGACTCCGACTCAGCGACTTCTATCAATATAACCGAGCCACGCGGAAATGAGCAAAATCCCGATCGTAGAGGGCCAGGAAAGGCAATTGCATTTGCAATATGAAGTCCGGAACTCTGAGGCGTTGAAGGTTTATGAAGAGACTTGCTTCGTCTATAATACGTGATACTATTGCCACGGACGCCACATCGAGCTGTTACGAAGGCGGTACTAGCATATGAAGCTATAACCTCTTTGCATACTAGGAGGCTACCTCCTATTTCATTCCCATTTACATTCACATTGATTACTAGCCGCCACATCTTACTGCCTATCTGTTACTCCGGATATTCCCAATACAGAAATCTTAAAGCAAACATCTCACAGACGCTCATATTTATGAGAGGTGGATACTTCCTAACGGCGCGCGAGCTTAGTGCTTTGAATAGGTATACATTAGGTAGGAAACTATCTCCTAGATGGCAATTAATGGGCTAAGGCATGATTATGAGAGCAACAAGAGTAAAAGCTCTAAGCTCATTTAAAAAGACCAAAGCGTCGTTGTATTTCTTGTCATTCCTGCGAAGTAACACGATGGTGAGGAGTGAAATTTGAATTGAATCATCATATACTCCTAGGAGTTTAACTCCATGAGCTGTAACGAGGCTCATGCGGTCCTATATCAACTATTGATATTGGATTCACTCTTACAGGTTATTTGGGTTCTCATGTATCCTAAGCCCCCATAAGCCCTGTCTTTGCTTCCTATCGGCAGCGAACAATTTTTCTTTTAGCAAATTAAACCCACATAGTAAGATAGCGTAGGGTTCATCTAACCATAGATATTGTAGTAACACCCTAACGGAGCAGAGCTGCATACGACAACATAGACAGCCCGGACAAGTTTAGGGTATATAAATACATGTTGTCCCAAGCACCATGCAATACTGAATGTGAATACTGCACTGAAATTGCTCCGAATGGCTGATGCCTTAATCGTTTAAGACCAAAATGAATAAATTATGGATTACTGAATGTGACTGTTTTCTTTGCCGTGAGGTAAAATACCGAAATGTCCGAATTACAATGCCTCTCAACTAACAGACAAATCAGGTTGGCCTATAGGCCTGGTTACAATTTCGTGCTCAAGTTATCATGCGCGCAAGACACATGAATGATGACAAGCAGGTTCGGTTTAATAGTGGTTCTACTTTATGAACAAGTAGGCTCTATGTTAAAGCTGTATTTCATCTAGCGATACAGAATTACGAGGTAGTGGACGCTACGGGCTATCAGAGATCAAATTGGTCATGTTAGAAGAATCAAGGTCTTAAATGTCATTCTACTGTCCACTCCCAAGCTTAACTAAATTTCAGTATAAACTCTCCCATGGTTTCATAAGACGCATGCCAAAATCCATAATGTGCACTTGCAACCCATCAGTAATGCTTTCTACAGGGCTACTGTCGTCTTCCTATTACGCCGACTTCCGAAGATCAACGGTAGCTTCGGGATCCAGGAACTGGAACTCTAGAAGCTTGATACTCTGAGGCCGGCTACTCATATGGGCGGGAAGTCTCACATCATACTGTAAGAGTATGTGGGCAAGTACAACCTTAGCCTCAATTGAGGCCGCAAATCGACCCGGACATGCATMCCTGCCATGACCAAAACCAAGGTGGTTCTTATCTGTAGAAGAGTAATCATACCGGGACGATGGCGAATTCTGGGCGAGGCGCTTCTTGTAATATCGGTAACCATCGAAATTTCCCTGATCAGGGTCTTCAAGCTCGTCCTGCTCCGGCGAAGTTGTGGCAACACAAATATAAGTGTCCTTCGGTAGGACAAGCCTATCGGACAAGACAATAGTCTCCTTGGTGATTCGCCGAAATGAAACTGCAAATGTGGCCTGATGATTAGTAAATTCAGTAAATTTAATTTATGCGGAGAAAAGAAGATAACTGACGAGCACTGGGAGGGTAATGTCGTGAGATCTCCTTTATAAAGCTGTCCGTTCGGATCAATTTACTTGCTGTTCGCTTCCCCCATCCGTTATCTTCTCTCAAGGCAACTCTCATTTCCTCCCTAAGCGGCTCGATGTACTCGGGTCTCACGCAAAGTTCGTATATGCAATTCATGATAACTTCGACGACGGTTTGCACGGAGCCTAGTATCGTATATACGAACCGGTTGGCAAGATTACTTGGTTCTGATTCTTTTTCATTAGCGAGCTCCATCATCCACTGCATCACATCATTGGGCCTTTCGTATGAGGCACCTTGGGTCTTCTCCTTGGCCCTCCGCTCCACGATTAGCGGTATAAGGAAGCCTCGTAATCCATCCATACACTTGAGAAGTCGCCTGCGCGAAGGCAATAGCGCGCCAACCACCGGATGCGTAAAGCGAGGAAGATTTCGCATGATCACAGTGGTCTCGAATATTGCCGTAACCAGGTCAAGCTGCAGTTGCAGCCAGGTTGGATTTCGACAAATTGGGACACCAAGGAAGAGACGAGATGTCACCCGTCCCATCAATCTGGATACGTAACGGGAAAGCTGATGTTCACTCCATTCGGCTTTGCAGATAATGCTGATCAGTACCTGCTGTAAGCGGCCATCTGCAACGAAAGCTTACTAGTCACATCCAACGGATCTTCGCTGGCTGCGATTAAAAGTTCTTCCTCGATTAACCTAGTCAGGTTGCTAAGTTGTGGCGATAACTTGTTCTTAACAGCATGATGGCCGAGATGACTGCCCAGGAGAATATCGGATAGGGTATATTGGCGCATCATGTCCTGCGGATATTCATGAGTCTTTGCTCTAAGGATCAAGAAGGGTTGAGCTACATTCACAATGGGCTCGCTGGCAGCAAGTCGACTGTTGGGAATGCTTGACAGCTCATCCACATATTTCCTTGGTAGAATAGTCACGTTCGAGTCTGGTCTAATAACCGTGAAGATGCCCGATTGAACCTAGGCAGTGTATGTTAGCCGGTCCTAATAAATACTGGTTGATTACCCACATGCTTCCAGCCATCATTAACTATCGCCCATCCAGATAAAGTGAATCGGTATCGAGTTAGCCAACTAGGCTCGAACCGGGATTTTGCTCCTACGATAGGGGCACCCGGAAGTCTTCCATATCGACTACCAATGCTTGACAGATCGCCCAAAGCGACCATAGCAATAGCGATACCGACGAACATGTAGATTAGACTAGGGACTAGGAATCCATTAATAGTCTCTCGCGGATCCATGGTATGATTCTTGAGCACTACCTGTGATGAGGTAGCAGTAGCACAGAGAGATAGTTCACGTCGTGATCTACTTTAATATGAAAGGGGAGTCAAAATTCCATATTCGATTCTAATGAGCTTAGCACAAATAAATATAAATGCTCCTGTAGGAGACAAGATGCCGCAAGACCTCGCCACATCACGTAAGGGCGTGCTGCGCAGCTATGCTACGTGAAGGCACGGATATTTGCGAAATGGCTTCTGAGTCAACAACACCTTAGTAGTAATGTTGGTTAACAAGGCTGTGTACTTAAAGTCGTCTTCCTGCATCTAACAGTCACAATTTATTGGATGGTTTTCATGCAGTTGGTGCTTGGGCTTTAACCGTAACCATGGTTGGCCGGCATAGACACTACATATAGGTACACTACAACCTCGCCAACTAGGTACGATGACTTATTAGACCTTGTGTCCGTGTTTACTAGTACGTACACTTCATCCAACCGAGCCATGTACTTTGAAAAAAATCCACTAAATTACTACCATACTTTCTCAATCATTCAGAGGTTGATCCACTAATGGTTGCTTGAGATCTGATGGATGTATTTAATCGTATACACCTAAACAATAGGGGTAGATCTTAGTTACTTCCATTAACATTTTGGACAGTGCAGAAATCGCCTTATGGCCTAAGAATTTTACTCTCTTCCTCAATTTATCCTTAATACCTATTTAATTATCTTTGGAGGCC
Organism: Hypoxylon sp. E7406B; assembly: GCA_000931505.1. Classification (NCBI taxonomy): domain Eukaryota; kingdom Fungi; phylum Ascomycota; class Sordariomycetes; order Xylariales; family Hypoxylaceae; genus Hypoxylon; species Hypoxylon sp. E7406B. Next base: position 1,445 of record JYCQ01000283.1, on the reverse strand, counting down.
TATAAGAATCTGAAAGGTCTGTTAGACTAAGCCACTCCTCGGTATCATCAAGATGGTCTCGGGATAGCGTAAACGAATGTTCTCAGATGTAGTTCCAAAGGTCAGTGTCACTTTTGCATTAGTGACAAGTAATTTCCTTTTCTTCCTCCAAGTTGCTCCGAATTGCAGTCTCTTCAGGATCTATTTGCTTAAACATTTCATTCGAGTCGAAGTAAGTTTTGAGTTCCGTGATCTGGAAGTTGCCGTTAAGATGAGCCACTGTGACTCCTTCAATATCAATCAACTGGCCATTCGCTTTAACAGTGACCTTGTCTCCGACTCTTCAAGAATCAATCAGTCTAACATTGCCAGAAAATGTATAGCTAAATTCCTAACTTTACCTGTTACGCCCCACGTAATCGTTCTTCATCTCGCCCCAGTGACGCCACTTGAAGGAAACGACGGGTGGTCCACTGTGCACCTCCAATACCTCCCACGCGAAGACAGGCATCATTCTCTTGAATATCTTGTGGCTAGCAGCGAAATCGGAACCGTTCGGGTCATAGTACTCGCAAGGGGCAACAATAGCATTATACGTGCCCACACGCAGCATGTGTTCTGCCGAGCAAGGTTCGAAGTCGTTGACGGAGAACGTGAAGGTTTCGGGATCAATCGTTCGCCAGTCAGACAAGTGTGTCTTGAAGGACGCTTCTATCTCCCAGTTCTTGACGAGATTCTCTACTAATTCAGGAAGGCTGCCAGCTTGGTGATTGCACCTCTTTGCTGTTTGGCGCAGAGTATTAGCCCCTAATTCAATTCTCTCCTAAGGGAGGATACACGCTACCGACTTTCGGAGTAGAACTTGCGGGTTTTGGTATAGTCGGGGGGTCGAGTATTCCTCCAATGCGCGTCAACATCCCTGAGAACTGCGTCAGGGTCATTCATGAAGTCGGGCAAGGCGGGGGTTTGGACTGCAGGGTCAGTAACAAGAGCCGCCATCATAAAGTACGGTCTGTTAATAGTATCAATTATATCACGAACAGAGGCAAGGTAAGGGTAAAGAGCCACTTTAAGGTCAACAACACCGGGACACAAGCTTGTTGTTACGATTTCACAGCCCCTCCGATAGTAAAGCAGAACGCTCTTAAGTTTTAAAACCTGACGGAAGAAAAGCCCTTAACATCGTATGATTCCGCATTAGTGGCGCTCTCACTGTCTCACGGCATATTAAGACGATTAAAAGCATTGTCACGTGCGGTGGACGAAATCAAGGAAACCGCCAAACTGACAAAACGTTTTTACTTATGCTTATATACGATGTAATACACCTTCGGTATATGCATATGCATTTAAAGGTATTCTTATATAAATGGTATATGCTTATAACGAGGTTTATTTTTTAATTTTTTAAAATTAATATAAAATAATATAATATTAAATATAATATTAATTATTTTTAAGTAATA
>JYCQ01000280.1:0-17549 GCA_000931505.1 Hypoxylon sp. E7406B | reverse complement strand
AAATAAAAATGTTATAATATAATATATAAATTTTTAAATCGAAATTAATAAATTTCTTTAAAGGGTTTAATATATGGTATATTAATTATAAATGGTTCCTATTATTTAAATCAAATTTAAAAATAAAAATAAAAGTATTTATATTTTAAAATATATAAATATTTTTATAAAAATAAATTTTATTTAAAAAATTAAAATATATAGTTTTATTTTTATCGGAATTAAAGGATTTATATATATTATTATTTTTAATAAAAATTCTAATAGTTTAAAATAAAATATAATTAAATTTAAAAATTATAACTTAATTAATAAAAAGATATAAAATGTAATTAAAATTATATATTAAAAAAGTTTAAAAATATAATATATTAATATTTAATATAAAAAGCATAAACGTAAAGATATTAAAATATAAAGCTTTTTAAAATAAAGGTAAAATATTAAGGAATTTTTAATGATTAAAATAAAAGATGATAAAATATAATTTTTTTATAATAAATGTTAATGTTAAAATAAAGAAAGATATAATTAAAGGTTTAACTTTTTTTATAATTTAAATAATAAAGATAATAATACTTAATGGGAATTATATGATTTTTAAGAGTAAAATATATATCTTTTATATTAAAAAAAATAAATAAAAATAATTTAATTTTATTATTAATATATTTTTTATTATTTTTTTATATGTTATTAAGGATTATATAATAAATAATATATATTATATTATATAAAAATATATTATTATTATAAGTTTAAAAAAGAATTAATAAAGTTAATAAAGTATAATTAAAGTAATAAATTTTAATTAATAATTAAAGTTATTTATGTTAAAAATTATTAAAAAGTTAAATATAATAAAAAAGATTTTTAAATTTCATTTTTATAATATTAAGGTAAAGTTAAAATTAAAACTTAATTATTATATAATAAGTTATAATAATAATAATTAATATATTTTACGTTAATATATAATATATAAAAGATAAAATGTTAAAAAATTTTTATATAATTTTATAATATAATAAAAAAATGGTATAAATTATATATAATTTAAATTATTAATAAATATTAAATATTTAATTATTTAATAGTAAAAAAAAATAAAATGGTTATAATTAATTAAGTTATAAAATAAGTCTTTTCTTTAATTTACGTTAATTATGTTATAATATTTTTTATTATAATTAAATCTTTAATAAAAAGTTAATGACTTTTTATTTTAATTTTTTTTGTTTTTATATATTATATATATATTTTAAAATATTCCTTTTTTTTTATATATTAATCTTTTTAAGTTTATTTATTTATTAATTTAATATATATAATATTTTAATATGTTATAACTTTTAATAATTAACTTTTAARATTTATTTTAATAATAAGTTAATTTATAATAATTAATTAATATTTAATTTAAGATAATTAATTTAATAACTTAAATAATTATTATATAATTATTAATTTAAATTTAATAAATAAATTATATATGTTAATAATATATGATATTTTATATTATAAAAGTAATAATTATAATATAATTTAAGCTTATATTAATTATTATTATTTTAAAATATTAATATTATTTAAAAAATGATTTATATATAAATATTAATGTATATAATCTTTATTTTAATTTAAATGTTTTATAAAAATAATTTAATTAATTTTAACGTTATAATTAAAGGTTTTTAAATTAAGGGTTATATTAACTTTAATTTTTATAATATTATCGTTTTAAATATTATTTAAAAACGTTTTTAAAAAGTTAAAGATAAAATTAAATAAAGGAGGTATTATAAGGTGAAATAAAAAATTAAGTAAAGCTTAAAAAATAATATAACCTTTTTTAATAAGATAATTATAATTATTAAATTCTAAATTACTGTTAATATTATTATTATTATTCCTTTTTTTAATTTTAATAATAATTAAATTTTATTAACGATTAAATTTAATATTTAAATTTTCCTTAATAATATATATATAAAAAGTTTAATTATTAAATTAAGGATATTAATTATTAAATTAAAGATACTTTTTAAAATTATTTAAAATAATAAGTTTAATAATAAATAATATTTAATCCGTTAAAATTATATATATAACTTATAAATTTAATTATATGTTATTTTATGTATTTTTATAAATATAAATAATTATTAAGTTTATTTTTATAATATTAATAAGTTAAAGTATAATATTTTTTAATATAATTTAAATGAAATATATAAATAAATATTTAATAAAAATGTTATATAATTAATATAAAAATCGGTTATAATATAATGCCTTTAATTTATGTTTAATTTAATTATTAAAATAAAGTAAATATATCGTTAAAATATATTAATTATTATATAACTTAAGTAATATTATAAATATTTTTAAGTTTTATATATTATATATATTAATATAAAAAGTTATAAAATTTTTAACTTTATTTACTTTTTTCGTTATAATTAACGTTATAATATATTAAGTTATATTATTTTATATAAATTAAAAATTTTCGGTTTAAAAAATAATATACGCTTTTTTTAAATTATTTAAAGCTAAAATTAAATGATAACATTTATTACGTATAATAATTATTAACTAACTTTTAATTTATATAATATTAAACTTTTTAATTAAAATTAAAATAATATAAAAATTACGTTATTACGATAATAAATTATTATATAAAAATGTTTAATAAGTGAAACTTAATGTAATAAAATATAAAGTTATAAAATAAATATAAATATTAAAAATATATTAATAATATAAATATATAAATTATTTATTTTTAAAATTTATATATAAAAAATTATAAAAATAATATATATTTATAAGTAAAATATTATTTATTAAAGGTGTAAGTTAACTATTTAACTTATAAATTAATAAAAAATAAAGTTAATTTATTTTTAATTAAATTTATATATTTTTAATTAAAAAATAATAAATATTATATATTAAATTATAATTAATATTTTTATTATTAAAAGTTTTAAATTTAATTAATGATTTCTAATTAATTTTAAATTAAAAATATTAAATAATAACTAAAAATATAATTAAATATTAAAGTAAAATACTTATTATATAAGTTAAAAATAATGGTTATATTATTAATATTATATATTATTTAAGTTTTATAATTATTTAATAATTTTAAAATATTAATAATAAAAATGGTAATAATTAAGTTTAATATTTTATATGATAATATTTAAGGTAATATCGTTACTATTAATTTAGTAAGGGAAATAATATTTATAAGGGGTTTAAAGGTGATGTGTTAAACCCGTTAAGGTGGGGTAAGCAGAAACCCCCACTTTGTCTCTTTTCATGTCCACGAGACCGATGACTTTGATCCTTCGGAACCCAACACGCTACGACACGGAACAAGACAAGACAAAACAAAACAAAATCAGCAAAGGCAGACTTTGCGTGTTTGTTCAATTCAACCGTAATGACACTACTAGCAAGTGACCTGGCGATAGTGTGGCAACAGCAAACCCGCTAGTCAACACGCAATTTCACTCTATCCGCAGAACAGCGCAACCACCACGTTTACAGAGCAACGGGTTTCTAACCGCTTCCATCTCGCCACAAATATCTATTATGAGTTACCAGATATGAAACCTCTCCGGTTCCGACTACTCATCGGCTTGTAGTCAATAGATTTCCCGGGTTCCTAGGGGAAGATGAAGCATCATAGCAGAATGGCAACGTAAAGCTATTCCTATTATCTATTACTTGCCCCCCAAACGACATATACTAATCCAGCAGTTCCATCCATACCAGAAACAGATTCCCTAGCTTCGCCTTCTCATACGGCTTAACCTTCTTTCCATCTTCCTCAATTTCATATATCCACGTGGGAAATATTCCTACGGTAGAGCTCCTGAAAGGTTTCGGGGGATTAGACCATACGCGGTGAACCTGTGGCGCCCCGCAGTTGATCTGTATTCCTCGATACCCCCTGGATTTCATCTCAAGCATGATGTATCTTGCCAGTCCCTTCATCAGTCCCTGGCCATGATAGCCCTCCCTTGTACCAGTGCCGACCCGCTCTATAACCTGGCCCGCTGCTGTGGGCTCCCATGATCCCTTTGGGCGCGGATCGTGTACTTCAAAGTACTTCCCCATAGGCGCATTTAGAGGCAGAGCTCTATTCGCCGCATCCCATTCCTTCTGGTCGCCGGGCGTGAACTTGTCGAACGATAAGCCGAAGCCAACGAGTGGAAAGTCTAGCGCATCGAGCAGTTTCTGTCGCCCATCTACCTCGAGGTCAGGATCATTGAGATCGAAGTCATCCCAGTAGCACGCGCCTCCCTTAGCAGCCGACTCGGACCTCTTGAAAACGAACTCCTTATCCCAAATGCAGAATGAGAGACCGTTCTTGGCTGCCATCTCCGGCATCTGGTAGAAGGGCTTGCACGCGTGATATGCCTTGATCGCTTCGCTCGCTTGGCGCCCCTCGTAAATGGGACCCCAGATAGGTGATTCGCAGAAGTGTGAGAAATAAGACAAGGCCGAGATCCAATCGGCGAGGTCAGGCGTTATAACGCGGATTTCATACCTTGGGGGAAGTTCGACCCCGTGGGTGTCGTGTATCGGAGCGCCTGGTGCCATCGTCCTCTATAGCTCGGTCTTGTAATTCATCGAAGCTATACCTCACCTCCGTTGAATTCATAAAGAGCCGTTTAGAGGAACCGCGTCGCCTAAAAGGCCAGATAACGTCGGGATATCTCTCGTCAGCACTAACCGTCAACACTGCCGATGACTCTACTCCGGAATCAACGAGAAGATATCTTTAATCCATCAAGAAGTGCGACACGCGGGACATGGCAGAGCACATCCATCCCAATGCAGTAATGGATTCGCTGGACAAAGGACGGGGGCATGTGACCAATTGAATGCGCATGTTTGCTCAGCGTGTCGCATCACTCAACACGCTTATGAACACTTTAGGAAGCTGGCTCCTTTAGGATGACTTGGCAGTCTGCTATCGTGGCCTGTGACAGGCTTGCCAGCGCTGCAAGCGTCGCTCACGACCAAAAGCAATACCCATCTTATTATAGAGCATCGGTTATCTCTAGACTATGCGCTACTATACAAATAAGCTTTCTAAGGAAGGACGTTGTGGTTCATGCAGACATCGCTGGAAGCGTCCATTGAATGGCGGCTGGCCTTACTAGATCCAGTATTTACACTCACGCTCGTGTAACAGGTGGGTGAGTTCTGCATAGAGCCTTACTATTTGACAGGTGTCTGTGCAATAGCCCTACCGTATCCTGCGGATGTTTGGTTCCAACCTATTTGTTATTGTTGGGAGGAATTGACCGGTTTCACCAACCTGCAACGCCTGCGTCAAGTAACAGGGTGTCGATGACATCCTCACCAGAGAGTAAGGTCACACTCACAGCGCCGGTGGGATTCTCAATCGCAGAAGATCCTGTCCAGTAGCCAATGTCAGTCAATGGACTTTGGCTTTCCTCGAGTTGCACATCAGTTCGAGCGATTTTAGGCGCAAGAGTAAGCGGCTGCGCAACTGGAGTCGCAACCTTCACTGACACTTGGGACGCATCAAAGTTGGGTTGGTTGGTCCTCGCCGCGACCGTGATAGACACTTTGCCGTCTGCGACACTAGTCAGGCTTGGGACGATGAAAGCTTTGTTCTGGATTTGGAAGGTTTGGGCCTCGAAACCTGGTGCCGCAACAGTGAAGGATGACGCTCCTGATATGCTAGTGCTAGGTACTGAGAAAGGCGAGTATTGCGCTGTAGCGTTCGTTTGACTACCGGCCAGTTTGAACGCAGAGATACCCAAGTTCTCTTCGGGAACCAAGGTCTCCGTATGACCATTCGAGAAGGTGACCGAGACCGGGTCAGCGGATACTTCCCCGGCATATAACACCTGATTGCTTGTTAGCTATGTGGGTCGTGGATTGTGCATGTTATATCGTGTCGCGTACCCTGATTTTCCCGGAGAGAACCAACTGCTTGTCGCTAGTGACATCCCAAGTCACGTTGATCGGCTTAATGAGCGCTGGCGCGATCGCAGGCTGAAGTTGTACAGCCGAGGGGACGGTGTTGAGCATGCGGCTCAACAGGTTGACGCAAGTATCTTGAAACCCATCTCCCTGCGCGTATAACTCGAGCATGGTCTTGTTACTATCACTCTCATACAACCGGAGATCCGACCTGCTGGTTTCGTTGAAGCTAGTCACGAGCGGACCGCCCCTGGCTCCTCTGTTGTCGATGTACTCGTGTACCACTGCCGAATCGAATACTGCTCGAGTGCTGTCTAAGTCAACCGCACCGTTGGTATTGTTTGGGGTTATATGAGACTGTTCTACTACTTCAGGGAAGCCGCCGGCGTGTACCTGCATGGTTCTGGTCAATACTGAGTTATAACATGCAACACACTCCAAGAAGACCGCCACGCTCCGACGAAAACGGTCGAATACTCGAATAACTCATCAAAAACAATGAAGTGCACACTGGAGGTCTCAACTTACGGATCCCATAGTATGACCACATGCAGTAAGGGCGATTGCGTCGGACTGATTGAAGCCAGCTTGCTCGAACTGGGCAATTGTCTCCTCCACACTGGTGCTCGGCTCCGGCACTCCAGTCTTAGGATCAGCCTCCGTCGCATCTMCCCTGCCGTACTGATAAGGTATGTACTTCCCACCACATAGGTGCACCGACATGACCGTCCCAACGGCAAGAAGGTCCGCCACTTAACAAGAACCTCACTCAGCATGACATGCTCAAAATCTAGTAGAGAAGTCGCACCAGGATGATATAGTTAGCTTACTAGGAACGAACTCGTTGACGAATGGCTGCCAGAACGTGAAGCTATCATTGAACGCGGTGCCGGAGTTTTCGGCGCGCTCGGTCTCGAATCCGATACTAGCATCCAATCCGCCGGTTCCCGCTGTAACGTCGGCGGTAGCGAAGTCGTGGAAGGCAACGCGCAGCCATTGCGCAGCCGTTGTCCTGCGGGAGTTGATAGCCGGCAAGCCCACCTCGGTAACATAGTTCTCGCAGGGCGTGATAGCGGAGGAAAAGTTGGAGGCGTACGCGCCCCAGTTGTCCACTAGAATGTGCTCCAGGGCCGACGCCGCGGGGTTCGGATAGTAGAACATGGCGCCGACTGGCTTGGAAACTACGCCTATCAGAGCAATCGCAAGACCCGAAGAAGCGTGCATCTTGTCGAGTCGACACCAACTTAGACCGACGGTTGACCTAACAATCTCCCATGACAGGGGGAACTGTCATACTTTTATGTATGCCTGAAGTCAAAGAGATATTAATCACAGCTTCCTAAGCTGTGCGTGCACTGATGCCGGGCATGGATTGAATACATGAGACGACACAGACGACATGCCAAGCTAGCCTCATTTTATGGAGGACGGGGAGGAGGCCGTGGCGGTGGACCCATATACCGGCGCATATAATCCACCGAATACAACGCAGTAATTAGCTTGCCGGCCGACTTCGTGACTCCAACCCGGGGGACCAGGTTATATCACCACGAACCCATGCACGATTGTGCTCCTATCGAAGAGGGTTGGTATTAGCTAAGCTCTGACTGGACAGTCGCACAAGCCATGGTGGTCAGCGGTCCGTGCCATCGTGGCGTCGAGAGCTGGGGGCCGATGTCACCTTGGGGATTCTTGAAACGTGCGGAGCCAATGCTGATCAGGGTCTCGAAATGCCGGTTCTCTGCCGATAACCCCCGGTCCAACGCGTGATTATCGACAGCTCCTGTGAAGCCAGTAGAAGAGCAGAACAAGACAACTTTCCCGCTAGAAGACTGTGGTGAGCTTTTAGTGCGTATACCCTTTGGGGCTTCATGATGCGCTGGAATTCCGTTCACGGGTAACTTTCTCGTATTTATACCAACTAAGAGTTCCTGAAATGTGTGAAGTGTAGTGGCGATTTGTGCCCTATCGTAGCTGGAAGCAGCCCTTCCGTCCGAAGATGGGAATCGATGCGTCGAGTGGGGCTCTTTACAGATTTACTACAACCAGGTATTCAGATGCCTCAGGGTTTGTCTTACGAGAACGCCGGGTCGCGCTTCTGGAAACGTTTATACACTAAGAGAGAACGAAAACGAGAACGAGGCGGCAAGATCTCTGAGATGGGAAGGGTAGCCGATATACCGGGAATCTCTAGTCGACCGACCGGAAAGCCAAGATCAATCCTCAGGGTTACCTTGTAATTCTCCTTTCCATTGCTTGAGGCTACATCAGGCGTGCGTTAAGACGTAACCTCAGTTCGAGTCTGTGCCACATGGGAGACGTCGAAAGGATGAGCTACGCTGTATCCTGATTACTTTTGATGGCGCCTGATTGGACATGCGCGATTCTAGGTCTCCACTATAGCTACCGGGACCTGTGATTGAAGCGACTTCGAGCCCAGGTTGCTTACTACGGTCTGACGCAGACGTGATGGTTATCGTGCTTGCAGCTAGGTGAGAGCTCGATATCTAGATTTTTCTCGTTGCCATGAACATGGCCTTCCCCTAAGCTACGGTTCTAAATCGGCACCACAGCATTTTCTAAGCGCCAGCTCAAAGGTATTGACCAGGCAGTCCGGAGGAACCCTGTATTGAATTGCAGCATGGTGTTATAACTATTGCTACCTCTAATTGAAATACACTATAACGCCCAAGCCAAGGAGACTCCATTGCATAAAAGGGGGCTGTGATATTGCACTCCTTAGCCCTTAGGGCCCCCTTTTTACTATACACATCCATTCTCCCTAGGTCGACATGGCGAGCCCTCATTACAATGGCAGGGCACTTATCAAATCAGCACCTCAGGAGATATCTCAATAAGCCTTGGTTACTCATACCCAATTCAAGTCTCGGCAACCCTGTTCAATCAAGGGACCCCAGTGTAAAAAACTAACATAACCAACGCTGCTAAACAATTCCTACGTTGGAGGAACCTGAAATACAAACAATCTAGACTTGATAAGTAGTAAGCCTCTTACGACAAGTATAACTATTAATTTGAGTTATTAGACATTATTTTTAGCAACGCTGATGCCGAGGTCCTAGGATCCGTACGGGATGAAAGATGAACTGGTGACTGTTAGTCTCAGTCCCCTTTTCATAATCACCAGACTGCAGCAAACAGCGACTTAGATATAATAAGAATATCCTGTTACATATTCGTGTTACTCTCGTTACCCTCTTGAGGAGCTGTTGTCCTATCCTCAAAATTAATGTTACACAACATTATACCATAACGTCACGAGGCAAGGCACCCCTTTAAGAATTTCCTACTTATTCCAGTCTATACGATTACACCCTTCTTGGGTCATCGGGACTTAGAATACAATACATTCGGTAGTCATCATTGTCGTCTTCAAGCTCTCTTAAAGCCGCCAAAGCTTGAGGGCTTTCAGGGTCCCCAGAGCAGAAATAATGAGCTATGCAGAATCGGAGCGCCTGCGGAAACTTGGGCATGTGTTCCGAAAGGAGCTGTTTCCATTCTGCGTCTTGATCCCCGTTGCCCATCCGACAATGCACTGACTCGCACCAAATGGGAAGATAATCAGCGGACTCCCAACCTATCAACCCTGCAAAGTTCTTATCCTTAATAATAATGTTATGGATAGCGAGATCATTGTGAGTAAAAACGTAAGGACCATGAACCGGCATGTTAGCTTGGAGTTTCTCGCGGACTTCGTCGCTCACATCGATGAGCTGCTCTGAGAACTTTTCCCACTGCTTATCGCCCGTACCATCATCATCTGGATGGAAGGCTGTAAGTCCACGTAGCTGTTCCAGGTATTTGGCGACCTGCTCTGCAATCCGCTTCTTATCTCCCCTACTTAGGACGATCCAGAGCTTGTCCATGGTCTCGCCCTCGATCTTGGTCATTAATGAGAAGCACTTCCCATTCTCATCTGTCCACTGGTCCATAACAACCGGAACCGGAATAGCGGTATGTTCCCGAACTCGCTCAAGATTTACAGCCTCACGGTGGGGAAGAGAAGGCGAAGAATATTCTTTCAGAATGTACTTAGTGCCTAAGGACCACGTCGCGTGAGTACTAGTTGAATAAAATAGCTTGACGCTGCTTTCATATTGGGTCCGTCTTTGGTGAAACGGGGTCCAACTGCAAGCAGGACACGCGTTACAAGGGTCAGACGACGTATATTTCTCCCACTTTCGCTCTGAATAACTCTTCTCAGTATCGTGATTATCGTGGCATACGTGGAAGCTATCTAGGGCTGTTATGCTTGAAGAAGTGGGTTTCACAAGCTTTCTACGGAAAGGCAAGTTATGAAGTGGTGCTATGTTTTCGTTGGAAGCCATTTTTCTTTTTCCGATGGAAGTTTAGGGATTTGTTGTTTGAGATCATATCTAACTCAAGGAGGCCAGCGGACTTGCGACTATTTATATGGGACGACTTCCTTAAGGGACAAGACATCGTAATGACAAAGGATTTTTTAATAATCTCCATAAACTTATAATAATAACATTACTCTTATTAAACCACAAGATATATTCAAATTAGAAAGATTGAGATCGAGATTTGAGAGAGGTAAAAATCGTGATATAAAGTGTGGCAATTGACTTGATTAACCATTTCACTATTATACGTACCACTTATCAATCTCTTTCCAAAGAATCCTTTCTTGTTAAGACCTAAGACTGAGGCCGAAACAATGTCTTTGTTCTGATTAATCTCTTTAGTCATAGTCGCCCCCCTTATTTTATCCCTTTTGATGACGTTGCGCCAACAAAGTATAAGATATAATGGTTAGGTGTATAACTTGTATACATTAAAGTTACCGATACAATTAGATAGAAACATGTTCCTATCCTGTAGGTAGGCAAGCCTTTATGCGTTCATCGCACTAAGACTGAAGACGTCGTCACTCCTAAATATGATGACAACAGTGCCATTCAAGTTATGAGGTATCCATAGCGAATATTCAAGCAATGGCAGGAGTCCCACGTGGTGCGTGGTTGATTTAGAAGATTTTATCCGGCGTAGTTAAGTTAACGGCATGTACATGTGAAAAGTACATGGAAGTTGGTCATCGTGCATTTCCCATTTCCCAACTGCCGGCTATTTTCTAGCTCGTTCTCGTTCCCTCATTTACTTCCAATCATAATTACCCGTTGATAGCCTACTTTGGACAAATACAAGACCTATTGCGTGCTAGGTAGGTACCCATGGGTGATCACGTCTCGTCGCCAGGCCGATTCAGAAATTGTCTTGATACGAGGCTTCCATAGGTCCCAATCCGCGACAGCCAATGTTAATCATCTCAAAAACAACCTCGTCTTAAGAGCGCAGGGCTGATTTCGTGGGCTCACAGTCTCCAATATTTGCTGATATCTGGATCCGCCATTATGAAAACGGCTTCGATTCTGTCATCGCTGGCTGCGGCTTGCATTGCGCTGGCCCAGACGGCCCCTACGACCATCCCAACGATCCTCAGCATCCGCGGAGCTAATTCTGCCGGCTGCTTCTCGGCAACGAGCATGAGCTTAGCATTGAAGGCCGATAACCTGAAGCTCGACTTTGCCGATATGCGAGCTAGTGTGACGCCGACCGACGCATACGACTCTGAAGCCGCAATATGTGTTATGTCAATAGAACTCGGTGCTTTCCCTCAAGGATGGCGTTTCGCTCTGTTAGACATCACGTATTCTGGACACGCGAAGCTTAGCGGAGGAGCGAGACTGCAAAGCTTCGGGGCTAATGCGTACTTCCAATGGGAACATCTCAAGAACAACGAGGCCATCGACCAGCCCACGGTTAAGAATGCCTCTGGTTCCTACCTGGTAAGAGTTGACCTGTTTGGATATTGTATCTTATAAGCCATAGTGATTTCACAATGTACTAACTTGTCTCTAATTGCTAGATGGACGTCCCAGAGAAGAGGGTAGAATTCGGTATTGGCGGAATATACGACCAAGAATTTAAAGTCAACATTCCGAACACCAAACTAGCATGGTCGCCGTGCTTCACTGGCCAGGAGTATTCTTACAACGATAAAATGCAGCTTCAGTTTCAGTTCCAAGCCTACTTGACGAAGGAGGGCTATTCTAAGACGGGAAACGGTGTCTTTGGGCGCCCAACCGGTCCGGCCCTAACGGCCGACTTCAAGATTATCTGGGAAAAGTGTGATCCGGTAGAACGGAATGCTTGGGGTCAGTTCCGCATGGGTGATTACGAGACCTGTAAACGTATAGGTCAACCTGATTCCACAAATGGGAATCCCACTGTGCGGTGGTGAGAAGCCGAGGAGTAGGATTGTCTTACGATTAGGGGTTGGATAGCATGATGAACGGAAGTGAGAAATTCCTTTCTGCTATTATAGGGGGACATAGTTCGTGACGATAGACGGCTGGGAGACTCTGAATTGGATACATGAACTTGGAGGAATATCTTGTCATAGGAGAAACTTATACAAAATTCTAGAGATGCCTAAACATATATATCCTGGTCTCTTACACGGAATATAAGTCTTAATGTGATAAGTCTCTCAGATGACTGTTGCCCACTCAGGGTAAACTTCCTGCTCTCTCGGTACTGACGCTCTATTGCGATCGTTGATATGTTCCTCTAGGGGAAGATCCTGGTGCTGGCTCCGTACTCCCATGTCCACGCCTCGTTTATGTATATATCTAGCGAACCCTACGGTCTGTTTCTTCCACTCTTCTTTCGATATTTTGCCGGAGATGTAATCAGCATAAAGCATCGCATCGAATGCGGCCTGCGAGGTAGATGCGACGGTGTGAGGTCGGAACCCGGCGAGCGCGTCTCCTATAAGCACGACTTTACCGTTCAGGTATTCATTTTGAGGAGTTAGGACGTCGGTTACCGCCTGTATGAAGGGTTTCTTTGTTCCGCAGACTATCTCTGCAAATTGTGGTGGAAGCCTCTCACGCGCGAGCTTCCTCTGCTTCTCCCAAGCGTCCGGGTTTATGACACCCGGCGGCACAGTGATCTGTCGACGCCTTCCATCTTTGTCCGTCATGATCTCCTCCAACTCGGGTGAGCCTTCAGGAAAGTTGGTGTAGTATACGAAGTTGATCAGACGTTGGCCTGGCTCGACAGTTCCATCCTTTCCCGGAATCAAGTACGCTAGGATCTGAACTCCGGGGCAATGGAAGAAGACGAATCGGTTGGTGAATGTCTCTCGGGCGGACTCACTTGCCTCGCTCTCGATTAAAGTCCCACGAAGAGCGCAGTAGCCAGAGTATTTCCTCTCGACGCCGGGTTCTAGAATCTTGCGTACCGTCGAGCTGGGTCCGTCGGCCCCGATGAGAATATCGCCATAAGTGCTTCCCTCTTCGCCTTTACTAGTTCTCCAGTACACGCGTATGCCATCGCCCTCCTCCTCAAAGCCCGTGACTTGGCGGTCATGTAGATGAGTTGCCTTCCCATGCTCAGGGACCGGGTCTGGCACATTGCAATAAGGGCTCTCAATTCCGTCGTAGTTGGCGCGCATAATATAATACGCTAAGTCCCAAGATGTCATGTTTTGTACCATTTCCTCCTTGTGGATTACGTTTCCCTCCCTATCGAGATACTGCCTTCGAGCGGAGCTAACGGCGATTGGCCGGTCTACTCGGTTGTAACGCTTGAAAAGTTCCAGAGTATCGCCACCCGCGACGATTCCTGCCCCTTGATCCTGTAGTAACGGAGCAGGGTTACGCTCTAGTATTGTCGTGTCATGACCGAGTGCTTTTAATGCAAGACCAGTCGCAAGTCCCCCCAACGAACCTCCGACCTGCCCAACCTCTATTAGTATCGGGGTTTGTTTCTTAGTTTGATAATCAGACGTACAATCACGAAATGTAGTTTCTTCGACCCCTGACTTCCCGTCGGTGACTGAGACGAAGAGATAGCCATGGCTTCGTTCAACTGCGATGAAGAAGCTGCCACGAAGCTGATCATGGGGGGCGATGTTAAATATTCGGAGATTACAGGCGATAAATGTAATCCCGTTGGGAATTACCCGGAGGGGACCGCTCCGGACCTTACGTCACATTGAACTACGGCAGATGCCCCATCTACTGTAGTTAATTGCTCACGCGCAGTAAATTTGATAAGATATAGTAAGTTTCAGTATAATATGTACAATGATAACGCTGGGCGCCCCGGGTCCTATATTGCGTTACTAAGCTCCCTCCCTAAGAGCTGCCTAGTCCAACAAGAAAATGAAATATTGGGAAAATGTGTAATTTGTGTCAGTACGTGATTTCTTAGGAATAATGATAGGCTTGGCTCTCTATTCAAGTGTTAGTGCATGCGCTATACGTCTGTTATAAGCTTAGATGGCGTCAGTTCATGTAGTTCCTCACTCTGGGTAGGTGGTAGGGATGTTTGTTATATTAGGTGCATTTCCTGCATTTTGGATCTTACGGCATACGCCTTGTGGTGACTACCGTCTATCTAATCCGTTAATAGATATTTCTCCCTACTGATTCTGACGTTATTGTTCAGTAGTTGATATATCAGAACATCTAGCTTCACTGAAGCCCCCCATGTAACCCCAACAGCGGAAACCAACTAACCTAGTTGTCGGCCCCAACACCTTAGCGGTTTGCCCTTTTTGTGTAGCGAGCCAAGAATTGTAGAGGAAGAACTGCCTCGGTACATTACATAATGTTGCTTGATCGGACATGCCGGAATGTGTGGGAGAGAAACAAACAGCGCTTTTATTACACAATATGATATCAATCCTTCGCCTGCCTTCTTTCTTTATTTAGACACTTGCTTCCCTTGCCCGATTCTCACTTGACTAGAACAGCGCAATGTGGGGAATTAAGCCCCATTTGATGACGGTTTTGGTAGAATCTACCTCCTAGGGTTTGATCCTTGAAGGCTTCATTCTGTCCCTGCATAATTACAAACAACCTAATCGGGGTTTAAATGTAGATCCTGTACGACAATTCGGCCTACTATAGTAACGTACCGTAGTTAGCCTCTATGTTTGATTGACCGACCTTCCCGATAGAGTCTAAATTTTAGACTTTGTAGATGCCATCTAGTGGATGCCTTACACTGGCCGAGGCAAATAACTAAGCATCTCCATATAGGCAAACTGCGGATGGCCTATACGTAGGTTGCCATTTTGCTTATATAGCTCTTCTACGGCTTGTTTTATACTATCTTCGTCCTTGGGKAACTTGAGCGCATATATTCGAAATTCGGTTTTTTCTAAGCTGCCTATAAATGCATCCTCACCGTGTTATCATAGTGCTTGGCACATTTGCCATCACTAGCGAAGCCCTCCCCCAGTTTGGACATCTCATTATACGGCAGGTTGTCAATGATACATCTCCTGCTTGCCTCCCCGAGAACGATAATGATCCAAGGGCGCGAGCACAATCGGTAGCTACAAGGAAGGCTGGCTTCGTATATGGGCCTTCATTGATTGGCCAAGCGGCACCATTCCCCAATGGCACACTGGGTAATGCGAGATCTCAATACGACATGGAGCTATGGAGTGTGGATCGAACAGCGATAGACAATGCTGTGGATGAAGATGTGAAGACCATTCAAATGGCCATTACTGCTGTGAGTAACTCTTTCTGGTTTACAAACCGGTATCCGTATTCTAATGAGCATAAAACTTTTCAAGAATGGTGGTTTACACAGCCTTGATGATTACACAAATGTCCTTTATAGAGGTGAATGGGAGAACTCGAACCCTTTAGAGGAAGCCCCCGGCATCATGACAAACTACACTCAGGACCTCTTGTTTAGCATGGAGAGATTGAGTCAGAACCCGTACCCGCTTCAGCTCGTCAAGCCATCCAATCCTCTGCCATTCCAAGTTCCTGATGGACTAACGGAGAATATCACTGGGGTCTCACTGGAAACGTTGCATGAAACCGGGAGTTTGTTTGTTGTCGACCGTGAGCTTATTGCCATTCCACCCCTGGACGTTGAATGCTGACCCTATAGTAGATAGCTACCAAACCGAATATGAAAAGACCATCGTTGAGCCTAAGAGATACGGCGCGGCCGCTGCCGCTTACTTCTACATACACCCTAAGTCTAAGGACTTTCTTCCCTTAGCAATCAAGACCAATGCTGGGAGCGATCTCATATACACTCCACTTGACACGCCTACCGACTGGCTGTTAGCAAAGATGATCTTTAACGTGAATGATATGTTTCACTCACAGATGTTCCATCTAGTCGCAACTCATGACGTGTCTGAGGCCGTTCACCAAGCTGCACTTCATACGCTGAGTGAGAATCACCCCGTGATGATTATACTTGAACGTCTCATGACGCAGGCATATTCTTCACGCATGTAAGAGCTATCCACACTACATAATCCAAGTCTATTCAACGCTAATCGTTGTAGTGTGGGCGAACAGCTTTGCTTCAACCCTGGCGGGCATTGGGACCAACTTTTCTACGTGAATAACGTTGGGTAAGTAGCATTTCGTCAATCACTTCGAAATGACTGTTTTTCTGACCCCTCAACAGGTGTAGACAATTCGTTACCGAAAATTGGAGGACCCATGGAGCTTTCCAGAGTGGATATCTCACAACCGACCTCCGCACGCGTGGACTCATCGACGAGAACAACCAATTTAAGTTCAAGTCTTTCCCATTTTTCCAGGACGCCCTCAAGATCCGCAATACATTCCATCACTTCTTCACCTCGTTCATAGACTCCTATTACGCATCCGACGCCGATGTAAATGCGGACTTTGAGGTACAAAACTGGTTTGCCGAAGCCACAAATGCCGCCTGGGTCTATGACTTTCCGGCATCGGGCTCGTCGTCTCTCACTAAGGAGATTTTGGTCGACGTCTTGACTCATTTCGGATTCATCGTTAGCGTCGTGCATCACGGTCTAAACGGCGGAGATCCCGTCGGATCGAAGGCGACGCTCCCTTTCCACCTAAATGCGCTGTACGCCCCACTGCCAACTGAAAAGGGGGTAACTGACCTATTACCATTTTTGCCACCCCCGGACAGCGCGATTCACTACATCGGCTTTCTTGCAACCTTCAACCGTCCGTTCTATCGTACCTCGAACCGCACCCTGGAGTATGCTTTTTCTGACGATGCCTTGCTTCGACGGCTAAACGATAAGACGAGAGACGCAGCCGCAACTTTCATGGATGGTATGAAGAGCATCAGCACGGAAATCCGCGCTAGGAGCTTTGATGAAAACGGATTGAGCTTAGGGATGCCTTTTGTCTACAGGACATTGGATCCTGGCTATATTCCTTATTTCTCCGCTGTTTAGAGCGTGGCTCATGGTATAAGGTATCTCCCATTGATCATACGTCCTGGGGCTGTAACTTCCCACATCGCTGCGGCTATTCTCCGTCGCCGAATAGCCATTAGATCAAATATCATTGTTTAAAATCCTTAAATACCGAGGGTGACACCATTAGGTATAGATAGATGAAAAAAGGGGAGCATATGGCTTTTATTAGTAATACAAGAGGGCACCCGTTCGGGTGCCACATTAGCCTGAGTTTTACCCAGCCACAGCTCCTGCCACAGCTCCTGCCACAGCTCCTGCCACA
>JYCQ01000279.1:0-30106 GCA_000931505.1 Hypoxylon sp. E7406B | reverse complement strand
AATCCTCAACTGGTGCACAATAGCCTTCGTAAAACTCAGGTATATTTGGTAATCATATTCCAAAGCCACAACCCCAACTCATTAACCCTAACCCTAACCCTGGCCCAGCTGGCTACTGGTGACCATTGTCGATGCCAACATTGTTACAGATATCCTCAAAAGTTTCTATAGTGTGATCAAGGCGTTTTCTAACTTCTTCGAGTCTCTCTGCCATATCAACTCCCAACGGAAGCATCATTTCGTTTTCATGGCCTTTGCCTATGCCCTCACCCACTATCATGTCATATATCGCCTGCGTTGCCTTGACATGGTCGCCTGGAACATGAAAGTTCCCTGAACACATGATGTCGTAGATCTTCCTCGTGGAAGTACCATTGTAATCAGGGTCAATAGGCTTAGGTCTCGGCTCGACCTTTTTAACCATGGGKGTATTGAAGGTGCCCAGATAGACCAAGAGGACGCGCACGTTGAACTCTTCCAGCTCTTTGTGAAGCGTCTTCGTCAAGCCTCGAAGATGTCAGTTCTGAGCTTGACCGATAACAATGACTCACCTACCATCAAGGGCTGACTTGGAAGCGCCATAGAG
This sequence comes from Hypoxylon sp. E7406B, assembly GCA_000931505.1. Taxonomy (NCBI): domain Eukaryota; kingdom Fungi; phylum Ascomycota; class Sordariomycetes; order Xylariales; family Hypoxylaceae; genus Hypoxylon; species Hypoxylon sp. E7406B. Next base: position 29,520 of record JYCQ01000279.1, on the reverse strand, counting down.
ACCGAGAGCATTACGGGCTTCCAGTCCGGATCCACTACTGAAATTGACAATCATACCCGATCGTCTCCTGCGCATATGAGGTACCGCGGCGCGGATGAGACGATAGGGGCCGAAAAAGTTAGTCTCCATTATTCGACGGACTTCCTCTTCGCTGAAAGATTCAATGGGGCCCGCCACGCCAACGCCGGCGACGTTGGCCAAGACGTCAATTGAAATCCCGCGAGCTTGGAGGTCTTCGATGACTTGGCTGCATTCCAATTCATCCTGGTCTAGTCTCACCCATTCACCTCCATTCTTTGTTATCTCATCAACGAGTTCTGGCGTGCGACTAGGGTTGCGAGAGGTCGCGATGACTCTGTGCCCGTTCGCTTGGGCAAGACGAGCCATGGCGAGGCCGAAACCAGACGAGCAACCTGTGATGAGCCATGTTAATTTCTTCTTTGTGGGAGTGCAAGATGCCATAATGATTCGTTTCGGGTTGGGATCTTGAAGTATATGAGGGGGGGGKCGGCAACAAGAGTGGATATGGGGGGTTCTACACGCAGATAAAAAGTTTCTTCTTGGAATCGGAATATTTATGTTTCTCGTCCGGGCATAGATGTTAGGTCCCTAAGAGGTAGGTATAGAACGGGTTAAGCAATTCGTATTGCGATTTTAACGGATTTAACCGGTTATCTCCAGTAAGTCCAGTTATCTGTCGGGTCACTAATTTCAAGCCGCAAGTCAAGTTGAATCGCAGTGTAAGATTCACTTTAATAGTTCATATAACGTTAAGTACCATATACCTATCAAACAGACCATCCAAGTATTTGAATACGTTATAGATAGCTGTACTTACCTAGACAGGGTTTGACCAGCTCAAAGAGACTACTCCTTAGGGAAAGCGGCGTAATGGCAACTGTAAGCTCAATCTGCCACTAAACGCCACCTCCGATAGTAACCTTTCTACAGGAGTGACGATGTATCGATTACCATAGATGTACCTAATAATATACATTCAATGATAGCTAATTATTACTTTGAACATACACGTCAGGGAAGGTGTGACGTGTTACTCGTCAAGGTGGTATGAGTACCTATGTTGCGCACATACTAATCATGTTTAATGACAAATAGCGGTTACGTGGGAGTCTCTCAATGCTAGAAAACTATTTACTTTTACTATGGCTGTGTTGTGGATATCTTGAATTCCTACTTCATCTTGTATGTTATATTTAAGAAGGGTGAAGTATCTAGGTACTTGCCTTTAATTTCAACGTCAGGTAAACAGTAATTACACACACCACAGTTAAAGCATATGTACCTAATTAAGATTTGAGCTTAGTATAATTCACTTCTATATTATCTCATGCAGCAACTGGGGAGAGAAAAGTGAATTAACTATGAATTGTCTCGATGTCTTCCATCACATACCCCAGCAACCTATTCACCTAGGTTTCGTAATAAATGCCGGCCACCTACCCCTTATGTCAGAGTTCAACATTAGTCACGGTAATTCTGCTTGAAACCTTACCCTACGTATCGTATGTAGCCTACTTTGTACATCTCAACTAGGATCTTACCCTAGATATACTTTATACATATACGATTTCCCATCTAACCTGTTCCTTCATTCTTCATCGCCTTATCAACGCGCATTAAGCTGCCACCTGTCGATAATATTTCGCCTTACCAAGTAGAAGCAAATCTCGACAATTGCTGCTATCACCTCAGCTATGGCAACCTCTGGTCCATCTAAGGCTAACAGCCTATCAGCAGAGTCGTCCAACAGCCTTTCCCAAGTTACGATGTCGCCCGGCTCATCTAAGATTAGTCCTCAAGGGAAGCTCGTGGACGACATTATATACTACATTGCCAGATATTCCATTCCAGGAGTAGCTGATATCGCACAACTCCGACGGACGTGCTGCCGCTATGCCGAATTACTCGAGGAACCTCTCTATCATCGAGATGTGGTCGAAAGCATGGCCATTGAACATGCTGCATGTCGTGGCACGCGGGAAAGCTCCGAGGATGACCCTCGCTGGATCAATCACTTAAACCGAGCATGCATGCGCCGGGATCAAAGTTCCCCTCTAATTCGCGTCGACGAGGATGGGCCTGTATCGGCTCTTCACTGGGCCGCGAGGTGTGGTAATGTTTCAGTTGCAAAGTCCGCTATCAAGGCGGCACTACAAGTGGCCCCGGAATACTTGGATGCGAAGGATCCATTATGCTTTACACCCCTAGCTCTTGCCGCAAAGAACGGGAACGTTGAGGTCCTCCACGAGCTTATCAACGCCGGTTGTTTCATTCACGCGCCAATTTATGGCTTTGAAATAGATTCTGACAGCCTCCTTGGACTTTCTGAGCAGTATTTTCCTTCACCCGTAATCTTGACTCCTCTTACATTGGCTACATTTTTACGACGAGAAGCTACTGCAATCATCTTGGCACAACACACCAGAGATGCAGATAAGACATATATGAGATCTGCCTATCCGCCACTTCATATGGCCGCGTCGTCATGCATGCCTAGAGTTGTCAGCCTCTTGTTGTCTCAAGGATGTAGTGTCTCGCGGTTATTGGGCCAATTTGAAAACCCACTACCTTTGCACTGTGCTGCAGCACGGGAAAACAATCGTGAGGTCATAGACCTCTTGATTGACCACGGAGCATCTGTCCATGACAAGAACCTCACTTCAGATATGATAAATGAAGACACCGGTTTTTCTAAAACAGCGCTTTATGATGCTTTTCGTTACGATTGTTGGAACAACACTGCCTACATGATTAGTAAAGCAGAAAATGTTGACGACTGGGTCGAAATCATGTATTCCTACGTTGACCGAACCGACGACCGCCTTTCCATCACTCGAGAATTGACAAGGCTCCTTAACGCATTCGGGGCCTTCGGACGAATCCAGGACGCCCTTCAGCGGGCTTTAGTGTGGCACGATGGAAATCCAGAGACCGTCGATTTTCTCGCCAACTTTCTAGCATTCAAGCTCAACCGGACTCACCTGCGGGAAGGACAGAGGTATCTTCATTGGGCTCTCGAGCAACCCGGGGCCGTATGGCACACCATTGACTTCGTCCTCACGGAAGCACAATGTCAGATTGATGTCAACACGAGGGACGCCGATGGGTACACGCCTCTCGATTACGCTGAACGCTATGGACATGGCAAGATGGCCAGACTTCTTCAAGACCGTTATGGGGCTAAGAGAGGCAACGAGGTTGAATACTAGTCTCTAACAAAGGCACTTAGATTCTTTATGATTCTCATGAATACGTACTTTATTGATGTACTTATTGAGAGTAGGAACTAATTGTACTAGATTGGGTCCATGGACGTCCGTGGAGTCGAGAGCGAGTGGAAGGATACTAGCAGATTTTTATCCTATACATTAACATCCATACCATTCTCTAGCTGCTGTAGATACCTAGTTAGACACTTGTACTTTAGCCGTTGGAAATCGATATGAATTCATATAAATGATAGAATGAGCATCTACATACTGTAAACTCATAGATCTGGTATTGAATCGCAGTTAAATAAAGACAAAATACAGGTAGGTATAAAGACACCGTATGGGGATGATAAAGAAAAACGCCATGAAACCAGCTTACCTCGAACTTATGAACTTTAAGTATCATGGATCATACATATCTGTTCCCTTTACGTTGAAATGATTCTAGACAGAGGCTATTGTTATATGCATAGAAAAGGCATTGTTACTCGGGCAACCTGTTAGAAGACAAAAGAACAGGCTACTAGACAAAGAAGCGAGGCCTAGTAGAGCTAGCAAAGCCTCGTCATCTATTAAAAAGGGGCTGATAGTATAAATCGTAGTAAAAATCACGAGTCGAGGATCTGATACACCTTACTTGCCAGGAATCTTACAGCGAGCCTAGATTAACTATCTTTAATTCCATACACGATTCAGTCCTAGTCGCAACTTAGAATTGATAACCCCCTTGCTTCTAACTCGCAGACATATACAGTAGAAATTAGTCCGCTGCAGTCGAGTCAATGTCATCCACCTCTAACCCTCAGCGTCTCTCGGACGACCTTATCTATTACATTGCTCACCATTTCACTAGTCGGGCCCGGATATGCCTGTTATCTCAGACTTGTCGCAAATTCTATGGACAATGGCAAAGTTATCTTTATCGTTCCAACATAGAAGCCACAATGCGAGACATAGGTGAACTAGACCCGAGCGATCTTAGCTACCTTGAAACAAAACCCAATAATGAACCTGAATATGAGGCATACCGCAAGAAGAGCCTCAGGCATTGTTTGTATAAGTGCTCTAACCAGGGGCTTCTTCATTGGGCGGCCAGCCATGGCCTCTTAGAAATGACACGATCAATTGTCAAGCTAGCTCTACAGATTGACCCAAAATATCTGGATTCGAAAAACAAACTTGGGCGGACGGCACTTAGCCTTGCTGCTCAAAGCGGGCACGTCGAGATCATTCGTGAGCTTATTGATGCTGGAGCTTATGTAGACACGCCTTCTACGCTTCTTGGTCGTCGTATATTACTCCCAATGTCGTCTGGATCAGACTATAACTTCAGCCCCATTAACTATGCTATTCTTCACGGGAACGAAGCTGCTGCTGCGCTTCTTGCGCAGCACACAGAACACAAACACCGTTACGCTATGGGAGACAGCCTCGTATCGTACCGAGTCTGCTCTTCCGTATGCCTTGCCGCGTTACATAAGATGCCTAGCGTCGTCCGAATCTTACTGGCTCGAGACCCTGGTTCTACTGTTAAAAGCGGCAGGCCGACGCCGTATGGAGAGAATTATCAAGAACCACTATTCTGTGCAGCTGCCAAGGAGGACAACTATGAGATTATAGACTTACTGCTCCAGGACGGTGCGCGTGTCGGAGACCGAATCCCCTGGTATAATGGTTATGACACTCCACTTAGGATGTCTATTAGGCACGAATGTTTCGGTAACGCTGTCTATCTCCTCAGCAAAGACAAGCCAAGCAGCATAGAAACAGAAGATTACATTTTAGCGCTACACGACGCGACTGAGTTTGATTCGAGACTTCCAATCTTGAAGGTATTGGCCGACCGTTACAACGCCGATGGTCTCTTCGCTGTCCTTCATGGTGCTCTCAACCACTGTATTGATACTGCTGGACGCAAATCAGAAACAGCCCAGTATCTCATCAACTTATTGGTCGCGCAACTGAACCGGAATTACTTGGAGAAAGGCCAAACATATCTGCATTGGCTGTGCCAGCAACGAGAGGCTAAGGTTGATCCGGTTCTCGAGGCATTATTAAGTGAAGCTCAAGATCTCGATATCAACGCCATAGACGCCAAAGGTGATACGGCACTGGACTTTGCTATCAAACGCGGGCATAAAAGTATAGTGGCCTTTCTACAATCGAATGGGGCTAAAGTAGGAGAGGGGGGGATGGAAAAACACATACATAATCAYCCCTAGTACTTGACATMCCCGACACTATAACGGGTTCAGGGATGAAGGTCGGCGGCTAGTTGCTATAAGCACCCCAGTTTTACGAGGGCTCCTATAATATCGATAAAGTTTCCTATTATATCGGCTGAAATCTGTACGGGGGCGTTATTGAGAAGCGACCTATCGGAGTAATTTCAATAACTTCAAACCTAAAGACAAAATACATTTAGACAGCGTTGTGAGGAACATATATTGATACTTGTAAAACTTGAATAAAGCCATCGGTTCATTCAATTGTACTTATACTAGATATCTAAGAATGATAAAAACTCTACTCAACTAACTTACCTAATTGCTAATTCGTAAGTCGTTTCCGCAAGAGAATATCGGGTACCTACCTCTTAATCAGAATTGGCCTCTACACGTATCGGTCAGCCTGGCCATAGTGGCTGCAAATGGTCCGATAAAAGGCCTCTTATGTGATCGTCTTTAGTCCGACGGTATACCTACCGCAGAACCCACAATAGGTTTAGATACCTTTTAATCTAAGGTACGCCACCTTTAGAAAGATTTATACATTTTCTTCGACCTTATTTCTATTGTCTGTATTTGCCATAGTATATAATGGCTGATTTTGACCTGGATTTCATAGCCGCCGACGAGGCTGATCTATCAACCCTTTCCCACGAACATGATAAGCCGTTAATGATTATATAAGGTAGGAGGACAATTAGAGGATTAAGGCCGTCCTTTATAACGCCGGTGGCAGCAATAAGATCGCGAATAGCTTCATTTAGATTAGACAGTAATGCGTAGAAATGGTATCTGGATTTGTATGGGTCTTGTACTATGTCACCTCGGCTGCTTTAATTATATCCCTGTAGTACATCCCCCTCCTTGCCCTGAAGTACAACTCTAGACCCTATTCCTGCCGCCCCTCCAAATCTGACCCGAATCTCGACTGGAATCGAATCATCTAGGGGCAAATACGTCAATAAATGAAATTAGCTGCTCTACGAAAGTTCGACTTCAAATGGCCCCAAAGACTGTTCTCATTACTGGTTGCGGACCAGGTGGCATCGGCTCCGCGCTTGCGATCGAGTTTCACATGCGGGGCCAGCGCGTCATCGCGACGGGTCTCTCGGAGGCGCTGCTCGCGCATCTCCAGGACCGTGGCATTGAAACCGTAGTCCTGGACGTGACATCAGCGGCTTCGATCGAGCGGGCCGTATCGCAGGTCTCGAAGCTGACAGGCGGCACTCTGGACACTCTCATCAACAATGCGGGCCTCTTGCATATAATGCCGTTCGCTGACACGTCCGTGGAGGATGCGCGCAGACTATTCGACGTCAACGTGTTGGGTGTTATTGCTGTAACTCGAGCCTTTCTTCCCCTACTGCTCGCTGCTGCCACAACTGCGAAGAAGAATGGCGACAAAGGAGGTCCACTGGTTGCGAACATCTGCAGCATCAACTCCGAAGTTAGACCGCCCTACTTCAGCATCTACAACGCGACTAAAGCGGCGGTTGAGGTTCTCAGTGGGACAATCCGGCCTGAGCTTGCGCCATTGGGAATTCGTGTCGTCGTGGTCAAGACGGGGGCCATCAAGAGCGAATTCTTCAACAACACGCCCCTGACGAAGTTGCCGGACGACAGCCTATATAGGCCGGCTCGGGAGTTCATTGAAGGACGGAAATTTCTAGAGAAGACCCCGTACGTAAACCCCGAGGCGTACGCGAAAAAGGTTGTAGATTCGCTACTGAGACCTTCGGTCAAACCCGTCATTTGGCAGGGAGCTTTGACGACATTTGGGTGGATCTTGAGCTGGTTCGGGTGGGAGGGAATGCTGGTGAGTTGGAGAAGCTTCCTCCCATTGTCAAAGTTACTGACACAGCATAGGACAAGTTATATATCCGATTCAACGACCTAGATAAGTGCACTTTACAAATGTAGTACATAAGGTCACCGGAGCCAGTCTCATTTCCCTAGACTTGGTGGAGTATCGGTGCAAATGACGCTTATCGGTATTCTACGCTATCGGCCTTTTTACGGGGGCATAAGGGGAAAGGGTCGGCCGATTGGAAGCGTAGAGAATACAGGGTATGCGTCTAAATCGAAATAAAATGACTTCTCGACACAAGGAGAACAGAATTCGTAGCATTAGTGGTTTGTGAGTTAACTCTCATTATCTTAGTTCCTCCGTTGTTGCTAACTAATCTTGAACAGAGTGGTAAAATCCATCGTTGCCATCGATGGGCCCCGCGTTCGATTCGCGGCTAATGCAATTTTCGACCCTTAACGTTTTTATTTTTATTTTTTTTGCTTGCATTTTACCGTAAGCATCACCAGCTACCGAAAAGCCTTTCATTTAGGCCTTCGGAAGGGAGCCCAAGCGAGGTTTTTATACACAATAAGGTTCAAAAAGACGAATAAAGCCCCTAGTCAATATATGTCACGTTCATAAAACTGACTAGAACTTTCCCGTCGTCCAAGACGTCTTCAGATCTAATAGCCAGCACCTGGGCAGCACCGCTGGGTGTGGGGTAATTTTTMCCCCGCCATGTTGGTGAGCAACATCCTAGCAGCCACGAAAAATTGCCTCAAGGCCGCTGTGGCTGACTCTGAAGCAAGCGAGCGCACTGATTTCGAAATGAGACAAAAAGATCGAGGATGAGACTTTGAAGTCAGCAAAAGTTTGGGGTTTGACCGGGGATTGAACCCGGGACCTCTCGCAGACATGCTGTAGGGTAGTCCCTAAGCGAGAATCATACCACTAGACCATCAAACCAATTGAGAAGTGAAGGATCATTTCGTTCACCGCTCTCGAATTGTGTCAAAATGCCGGGTATCTTACTACTTATATCCCGCTGCTTATATCCGAGCTTTCCGAGAGAATCCCGAGATTCTACGGGCGAGCCCTGACTGGTTCAAGAGACACTAACTTGACATAGCTCCGATTTCTTCCCTTCAACTGAGTTTGATCCAAAAGCAACACGTATCAGGTTTCTTGAACTCTTGAAAGCCGGTGCCCGATTGTACGTGCGAACATTTACCCGGTAGGTAAGGTATCTTGGTCAACGTCTCGATCGGCTCTAAAGATGCGATTGAAACCAAGCGCCTGTACAACTCGCGATTTGATAGTAGGCTGGCTGTGGGTTGGGTCGTTAGATAGCACTGTCCTCCAAATTTGCACCAACATAACGTCCACCCTACTTCAACACATTGATGTGCATATATTAAGTTACATCATTGGCTTCCGGATCTGACAATATTGATGCGTACAAGGTGTTAATCGTTGAGTCCTTATTCATGACACAAATTTACGGCCTAGGCAGTTATATTTAGCTTGATTGGTGGGCACATATTCGTAGCTCTCCAGTTGAGTCAAGGTAGATCCACCCAGCACTTGTTATGTTCACAATACATAGGTAGGTATTTTTCACATAGCCCTTGGTGAAACTTATCTTCGGATTTTAAACGGCCCTGCCCCTGTAGATTCGAAGAATCCATCCGGATGATACTTCGCGCTGGCCTTCAGCAACTGGGCCTTGCTCTCCGGGCTATATGAAGCGAAAGGATTCTGGTGAGGAAGCATGTAGTTCAAGTATCGGTAAGATGCGGACACGTTCTTCTCCTGTGCTTCCTTCTCGATGGTTGCAACAGAATCCTTATTGACGCTGTAGACGACTTCGTCATCGCTTGCATTATCCCAAGAAGTGTAGAGCAACACCACTACGAGTGGACCATCCTCCAGCTCGAGCCCTAGGGAGTTTTCACCGCGGGAAATAGAGTTGTCTATTAGAGATACTGGTATCGGCTCGAAGGTGATCGAGAAGAGGATGTCGATAACCCCCTTCAACTTATCGAATGCCGCATGATATGCTTTGACAGAGTATTCAAGGATATCAGTATTGGCTTTGACAGTTGTAGACATTTTCACAACCCTATTTCAATATCAGCATCTCCGAAATAGAGAATGACATCAATGTGCCCACCTGCAAACAGGTGCACCAGCAAACCCTTCGCCAGTAAAACTTTTGAGGCTGTCGACGCGTAAGCTCTTCATCTGGTCGATCTGGGGTTGAATTTCCGTAAATGGCTCAAGTGCTCTGGGCTTTTCTGGCTTTGTGCTGAAAACATCATTCATACACACGAAGTCACCGAAAGCGCCAGCATATCTAAGACTGACGCATATATGGACGTCGGTGTTGGGCTTCGGGTCATGCAGGTAGTCGACAAGACTTTAGATCTGGCCGGAAAAGCTGGGTTGAAAATAAAAGACCTTGCCGCCCCATAGCTGACCCTGTTCGAAAACGCCGAGGTCGAAGCTAGTGACAATGCCAAAGTTGTTCCCTCCGCCCTTAAGTGCAACCCATAGATCGCTATTCGTTCCAGCATTGGCATTCACAATCTCTCCATTAGCGAGAACAATCTCGTAATTAGCTACGTTGTCGCAGACAAAGCCACGGCTATAGGAGAAATATGACAGGCCGCCTGAAAAAGTTAGAGCACGACGAGTCAATTGAGCACTGAAACTCGCCTTGAACAGCGTCTCCTCCAATCCTGCCACTTGAATGCCGGTTGCCTACGACTTCAAGACCTGCATCCATTACCACATCATATACATCCCCCATCTTCTCACCAGCTGCGACTGAGACAGTTTTGTTCCCTAGGCTAAGTTTGATGCCTCTGAGGTTTTTCAGATGAATTGTAATGCCATCGCGAACATTGGCGACCCCCGGTGTCGCTTGCTAGCCTGCACCGCAAATTGCAACTTTGAAACGAAGCCCGAATGGTTTCATAGCTTTCAGAATGGCCGCGACTTGAGCTGGCGAGTTCGGCGTTAGGAAACATGCAGGTTTCAGCTCGCGTTCCAGCTCCGAGAAGTATGATTTCGTAAGTTCATCATACTCTTCAGTCTCAGGACGAACGACTAATTCGCTTGAGATATTCTGAACGGCTTCGATTGCTTCTGAGACGCACATTGCGAAGAGATAGGAGATGGGGAAGAAGTTGAATGCTGTGTTGGTAATGGATTATGGACGATGTTATATGCGAAGGATCTGCTAGCAGGTAAGGGGGTTGGTTATCCAATTACATCTTGCCGAAATGAGTGGTCAAGGAACTGCATTCAAATACAGTACATGGCATCTTGGTAAGAAAGTGTATATAAGCAAGGCTTCCCTAATTACTCATACAGTTAGATAAGTAAGCCAATATACCAAACAATACCTGATATACCGTATCTTTTAGAACATCTGAGGGTGGTTAAGGGCGGTAAGAGGGAGAAAAGGAAAAAGTGGTTAAAGGGGGCGAGGGGGAGCACGTTTGTTATGCATATGTATAAAAGCGAGACAAAATCTACCTTGGTTCATTTGACAAAATGACCATGGTCGATCTCATTAGATCCGCTAAACCGCTTAATTATTCTAATTATGCATGTAAGCTATACAATCCATCAAGCTATTAAGTCGGAACACCTGTTTTAAAAAGTCGGACCACTTACTTTAAATTACATTATCATACCTTATAAATTATTAACTCTTTAATTAAGTAATATTATTAATTAATTAAATAAAAACCTTTAATATTATATAAATAAATTATATTTAAATTATATTAAATTTAATTTTAAATTATATTTAAATTATATTAAATTTAATTTTAAATTATATTTAAATTATATTAAACTTAATTTTATAATTTATAAAATTATTTTAATAATATTATTTTCGAATTATTTTTTATAATTATAATCTTTAAAAATGTTTATTATTTATAACTTTATTAAAATTAAACTTAATATAAAATATTAATTAAATTTTTACATTTAAGTTTTTAAAGTAATAATATTATATTATTTTTATAATTATAAAAAATAATAAAATTATTAATTTATTAAAATTTAATAATAAAAAATAAGTCGTAAAATAATTTTAAAAAATACTTATTATTTATATATTTATAATTTTTTTTACTTTAACTTTAATTTTAAACTTTAAAATATAAAACTTATAAATTTTTTATTAAAAAAGTTAATAAATATTAAAATAATATTAAGTTAAAGTAAATAACTTAATAATGAAATATAAAAGTTTAAACCTTAATTAAATAATTAACTTTTTAATAATATATAAATTTTTATTAAAATAGTTAAAAATATATAATATTTTAAATAACATATAACACTTTTATATACCACTTTTTCAATAACTTAAAATACATTTTTTTCACATTTATTTTAAAGTATCTTTTACTTTAATTAATGATTTATCATTAAAATTAACTTATATTACTAATATTAATAACTTTATTTTAAATTAATTTTTTACTTCTTTTTAACTTAACGTAATGTAAATAACTTTATAATAAAAAAAAGTTATTATTATTAATTTTTATTAATTAAATTAATATCTCATTAATTAAAAATAGTAAAATAATATAAAACGTAATAATATATATATAATTTAATTAATTTATATATATTTATTATTTTATTTTTTTAAAGTTTTTTACTTTAACTTAATTAATAATTATTATAAAATTTAAATTTATAACTTTAATTTTAAAAGGATTATAATTATTAAAAATTTATTAATTAAATTATCTTTAATATAATATCTTTATATTAAAACTCCTTTTTTATAAATAATAAACATAAATTTAAGATAAGCTTTTAATATAAATTAAAAAAAAGCAACTTTAACTTAAAATTTAAATTAAACTTAAACATTATTTAAATATAATTATACTTTTACTAATTAATAAATATAAAAAGTTATTAAACCTTTAATATAAAAGTTAAAAATATAAAATAATAAATATTAAAGTGATAAAATTAAACTTAAATTTAATTAACTTTATTTAAATATAAATAATAATAAAAAATGATATATACCATTAATATATATAAATGTTAATTAAGCATTAAAATAAAGAAATAATAATAATATAATTTTAAATTTTTTATAATAATTTTAAAATAAATTATAATCTTTTTAAATAAAGTTATTAAAGTTTACTTTTTATTTATCTCTTTTTTTTAATAAATTTTAATCGAATTATATTAATAAAAAAGGTAATAATTATTAACATATATCATTATTTATATAATATATACGATATATTTTACTTTATTAATAATTTAGTATTAAATAAAGATATTTATTATTAGATTAAAAATAAAAATTTAAAATTTAAGAAATATTTAAAAAGGTTTAAACTTATTTAATTAAAGAAAAAAGGTATTAAGATTTCGTTAATTTTTTTTATTAAAATAAAAAAAGTATAAAATATTTTTAATAAAATATTAATTATTTTATTATTACTTTTTTTAAATATATAACCTTAAATTATAAAATGAGGAATAAGAAAGTAAAAAAAGTTATAAATAATAAATTAACATTTTTAATTATTTATTACCTTTTAATTTATTTAATATTTTTATTATTAACTATTTTATATTTAAGATTAATATTTTAATAATATTATTAAATATATCTTTTTTAATTATAACTAATTTTAATTAATAAGTTTTATAACCTTTTTTAAAGGTTATATATTATATAATAAGCCTTTTTCTTAAATTTAAAAATTATCCACAATTTTTATTTAATAAAATAAAGGTTTTATCATTCTTTTTTAACTTTAAGTAACTATTTTTAAAAACTTAAATAAGTAATAATAAACTTATTAAAGAAATCTCCTTTTAGTTAAAGACTTTTAAACTTTAAAAATTAGTTAAATTTATGATTAATAATTTAATTAATTTTAATGATATAAAGGAAAAATTAAAAAAGGCTTTTAAAATATTAAACCTTTAATAATAATTATTTATTATTAAGTAATTAAGATATTTTAAAAAAGGATTAATTTATAATAATTTAAAAAAGATTAATATTATAATTATAACTTATTAAGTTTTATTAAAAGATATAAAACATAACTTAAATATTAATAATAACGATAACGTTATTTTATTATTAAATTATATTTAAATAAAAACGATTAAAAATATTATAAATTATTTAAAGATTAAATATTATAAAGATTTAAAGGGTTAATCTTATGATAAAGTTATTAAATATATTAAAGGATAAGTAAATAATTAAGTTAATTTATATAATAAATTTTATTAAAGTTAATAATTTTTTTTAAACTTTTTTAATTAATTAAGTTATAATAAAATTACCTTTAAAAAAGAAAAATCTTAACAATAAGTATAATTTTAAACTTATAATTTAAGTTTAAAAAATATGCCCTTAAAAAAAATAATTTTTAAATAACTTAATTAATTAAAAAGTAAGGAATTAATATTAAATAAGATAACGAGAAAAATCTAATAACTTAAGCTTAATTTTTAACGTTATAACCGTTTAAAACTTCGAAAAAAACTTTATATTATTTAATAAATTTTAATTTAATTTAAATACCTTAATTTTAATTATAAAAACTTATATATAAATAATTAAATTTATTTAAATATAGTTTAAATATTTAATAAACATTTTTATAATTATAAAATTAAAAACCTTAAATTTATCTTAAAAACCCTTTTCTTTATAAAATTACTAAATTTTACATATATATTTAATTAAAACCTTTTTAATTAATCCAATATTTATAAAAAATTTAAATATTAGTTTTACTATAACATAAAATATAAATTTTATAATTACTTACTTTAAATAATTTTAAATAAAAAAAATATTATATATTATAATAAGGAATATAAGTAATACCTTTTAAAAGGTATTAATTATATTAAAAACTTAAAAGGAATTTTCATCTTTAAAAAGGTAATAATAAACGCTTAAAAAGTTAATAACTTAATTAAATATATTATCCTTAAATAGTTATATAATTCCTAAAAAGTAAGATATAAAGTTATTAAAAAAGCATATTATTACTTAATAATAATTAAGTTAATCACTTTAAACCTTACTTTTATTTTTTTAAAAAATTCCTTTAACTTAAATTATTAACTTAAAAGATTAATTTAAATAAAGATCATTAATATAATAAAAATAAATAAAGATTTATTAAAACTTAACTTATTTAATTATTTATAAATTAAATTTATTATTAATTAAGATGGTTTTTAACTTATTAAAAACATTTATAAAGAATAAATCGAGAAAAAAAACACAATTACAATTAATATTATTAAATGATAAAAAGATGCTTTAAAAAAACTTATTAACTAAAATATCTTTAAAAAAAAAGAAAAGGAGATATTTAAGTTTAATTTATCCGATCCTTTTTTTTTAAATAATAATAAAAAGAAAAAGATTATTAATAATTCTTTAAAAATTAAACACCTTTTTAATTATAAGCTTAAAAAGTTTTAAGCTAAATAAATATAATTTAATTATTTTAAAAGATTTAAAATATCTTAAAAAGAAATGATTAAATATATATTAAGTTTTTTAAATTAAGTTTATGAATATATAATTAAGTAAAGTAAAAAATGTTAACTTAATTAATATATTAAAATATATATAAAAAATGCTTTAAAAGATATAAAAAAGATAGTTAAAAAGTATAAAAGATTAAATTAAGAAATTAATTAATTATATATTTAAGCTTTTATAATATAGATTTAAAATATATTTAAAGATAAAACTTAAAAAGAAAGAAAGTTAATAAATTTTTTGATTATTAATAATATTTTCGCATATATAAAACTTTTATTAAAATTTATAATTAAAATTGGATTAATAAATTAAGAAGATTTTATATTTATTATTATTAATATTAGTATTTAAGCTTATATTATAATTAAATGTTACATTATAAAGTATTAAATATTAATAAGATTTATTAAAATAATTTAAATTAAATTTAGATTTAATATTAAAACCTTTTATTAAAGGTTAATCGAAGGATTTATATAATTAATAAGTTATTACTTTTTTATATTAATATATGTGGTTAATAATAATTAAGTTTTTTCGAAGCTTTTATTAAAGATTAATTTTATTTTTTAAGTTAAAATATCATTTTATTTTAATAAGAATATATTAATAAGGTGTTTAACTTTTGGATTTATAAAAATTAAAATCTTTTTAACCTTTTAAAAAGGTTTTAATTAAGTTTTTATTAATTTAGTAAACTTTTATAAAAAGGAAAATTAAATATTATTATTATTTAAGGTTGTAATAATGGTAATAATAAACCTTTAAATTTATTAATTAAAGATAATTTATTTATAAGTTATAAAATATTTTTTATTAATTTTTTTATAAAAGTTTATACCGTTAATATTTTTAATTAAGAAAAATTAATATTATTTTAAAATAAGGAAATTTTTATTAAAAAAAATTATCCTTTTTAATTGGAAAAAGGTGATAAAATAATAACTAATTTTAATAATAAAGAATTTATTAAAATTATAAAATAAATTATTAAAGAAATAATTAAAAAAGCTTAGAAAAAAATTAATTAATTTAAGGAATAATAAATTAATTAAAATTTTATTAAAATAAATACCATATATAAATTAAAATCTTAGAAGGTTAATTTTATAAATAATATCTTTTTTAATAAAATTATATTATTAAGATTAATTAAGTGGAAAAAGGAAGCTTTAAAAAAAGTAATTAAAAATTTAAAAAATTTATTAATATTTTTAAGAAATGGTTTATATATAAATATTTTTCTTAAATTTATAATTTAATTAAAAAGAATTAAATTAACTTTAAAGTATCTTAATATAATCTTTAAAAAGCTTAAAGATATAGAATTTATTAATTAAGAAAAAAATATTTTTATGGAAATATTATTTCGAAAAGAAATAGTTTTAATATGAGATTTTAATAAAATAAAGAAGATATATAATAAGATTACCTTTAATTATAAAATTAAAATTATCTTATATAAAGTTTAATAAGTAAAGAGCATTTTAATCTTTATATTACTTATGCTTTAAATAATTAAAATTTTTTAAGAAAAATTTTAAAATAGAATTTTAAAAAAAAGCTATAACTTATATCGAAATATTTAATTTATAATAGAAAAAAAAAATAAAAGATTACACTTAATTAATTTAGTTATAAAGCTTAATAAAAAAATGATTAAAGATACCTTTTTATTAAAGAATTATAATAAGTTTATAAAAAAATTTATAATATGTATTATATTATTAATTATCGATTTTTTTTTAAGATATAACTAAATTACATTATTAATATTTAATAAAGATTTAATAACTTTTATAACGTTAATTAGTTTAATATAAATAATAACTTTTTTTAAAAGGTTATTAATTTAATTATTTAATTTTTAAAAGTAGTTATTTATTTATTATATAATTTTATATCCTATAAATGTAATCCTTTCTTTAATAATGTTAAAGTTAAAAGACTTAAATTTAAATATAATAATTAAAAAATATATCTTAAAATTAAATACTTTGTCTTAAAATATATAAAGAATCTTAATAACATCTTATTAAATTTTAAATTAAAAAGAGTTATAATAAATACAATAAAATTAAAATTTTATAAATAATTAGTTAAAATAATTAGTTATTTTTATAATATTAATAGGAAATAATTTATTATTGTTAAAATTAAAAAGATTTTTAAATAAAAAGAATATAAATTTATAAACGAAATTAGATTTTTTATTAAGTTAATAATTTATTTTCAAATATAAATTAATTAATATACTTTAAAAGCTTTTCTTTTAATAACCTTATTTTATAAAAATAAACTTTTTAAGTAAAATAAGTTTTAAAAATAAATTATGGTTATTTTATAAAAGTCTTTAATAATAACTCCTTATTTAATATCTTTAAATTATAACTTTAATTGTTTAATCTTTTTAAATATTAATATATTAAAAAAAGGATAAAAAGTAATATTAAGATAAATAAGTGAAGATAAAAAAATTAAACCTTTAAAATATAAATTTAAAGCTTAAAAAGATATAAAGCTTAATTATAATTTTATAAAATAAAAATGTTTAATAATCTTAAAATTATTAAGGAAATTATAAAATTATTTTTATGGAATTTAATTTATATTATAAATAAATGTTAAAATCTTAATTACTTAATTAAATGATAGATTTTTAAGCTTTTTTAACATTACTTTTATAAAATAAATAATATATATTAAAATATTTAATTTTAAAATTTATTATATCATTAAAAAGAAAAATATAATTATTAATACCTTATTAAGAAAATTAAATAATTTATTAAATGAGTTAGATAATTAATAGGAAGGAGATATTAATAATTTCATTAATTTTTAATTAAATTTAATATCTTTTTTTATGATATAAGTGATAAATAATAATGATTAAAGTAAAATTCTTATCTTAAATAAAGATAAATTTTAAAGTATTAAGTTAAAAAAAATAGTAAGATTTTTAATTATTTTAAAATTATTTATAAAACTTAAAGATATATAATTTAAAAAAGGTTAAAATGTTAAATTAACATTTAAATATAAGATTTTAAAATACTTAATTTAAAATAAGATATTTTTTTTAAAAAAAGATAAGAAATATTATTAATGAAAAATAATAAATAATAAAGCTTAAAAAAAATAAATTATTCAATTATATCATATTAAATTTACTTATAAGAGATAAGAATTAATTTATAAAAAGATATTATTTATATATTTTTAGAAAGGTATATATATTTACGTTAAAAAAATATTATAGTTTTATAAAAAATATTAAAAAATAAATTTAAAAAGGCTTTTTAATTTAATTAAAAGCTTAAAACCTTTAAAGCTTTTTAAATATTAAATCTTTAATGTTTAATATATACTTAATAATTAAGGGTATATAACTATTATTAAAATTAAGAAATAATTAATAAATTATTTAAAAAGTAAACCTTTAAAAAAGGTTAATTTTAAATTAATTATAAAATTCTTAATTAAGAAAATCTACTTTTAATATAGGGTTTTTTTAAAAATAAAAATTGATAAAGGTTTTGAATTTAAAATTAAAGTAATA
The DNA here is from genome assembly GCA_000931505.1 of Hypoxylon sp. E7406B. Classification (NCBI taxonomy): domain Eukaryota; kingdom Fungi; phylum Ascomycota; class Sordariomycetes; order Xylariales; family Hypoxylaceae; genus Hypoxylon; species Hypoxylon sp. E7406B. The sequence continues at coordinate 11,114 of JYCQ01000279.1, read as the reverse complement.
TTTATTTATGAAAAAGTAAAAATAAATCAGAAAATTAGACTTATTTATTTTTTAAAAGCTTAAGGATAAGTAAAAGTTAATTATAAATTAATTAAAATTAACTTTAAAAAGATAATTTAAGGAAAAGATAAAAGATAAGTTTTAAAATTAAATATTATTATCTTTATTAATAAAATATTAATTTAAAAATATAACTTTAACCTTTACGAAATAATATATAAAAAGAGGTTAATTTTATTAATCGAAATTATTATACCTTCTTAAAAAGTTTTAAATTAAAATAATATAATTTTTAATGAAAAATTATTAATTATAAAGGTTAAAATAATTAAAAGATACCTTATAAATATTAATTATATATTTCAAATAATTATTAAAAAATAAAAATAACATATTAAAAAAAATAATAAAAAGTTAACTTATAAAATAAGAAAAAAACCCTTAAAAAAAGACAATTTAATATTATTATATAATCTTTTAAAACATATTAATAAATCCTAATCATAAAAATTTAAATATAATTAAAATAGCCTTTATATTATATATAAAGCTTAATAAAATTATTAATATATTATTAAAGACTTAAAAGGGGAGATTATTTAAAAGGTATTTATAAAAAACTAATTAAAGTATTTTATATAAAATAAGGAAGGTTATTAAAAGCTTATTAATTTAAATAAAAATATATAAACATTAAGAAATATTTTAATAAAAAATGTTAACATTAAACTTAATAATGTTATAAATTAAAAAGAGGTAAAACCTTTAAAAAAAGATTATAAAACCATTTATAAATTAATCGAAATTTATCTTTTAATAAAACACAAAAAAAGATATGCTATTATTAATAATTAATTAAACGATAATAATAACAATAAAAATATTTATTTAATAAAAGAAAAAATTATTAATTAAGAATTATTATAATTTTAAATATTAAAAAAAAGAATATTATTACTTTATTTATAATTAAAAAAAGAAAATAATTATTATTAAGATTTTCTTTATAATATTTATATTAACCATTAATTATTATTTATTAATTTAATTATAATTATTTAAACTAATATTTTCATTATTATTAAAATGGCTTAATAATTGTAAAAGGAAAATTATCATTAATTTATTAATTTAATACATTTTTTAACTTATTTTAAAAACTTAATATCATTAATTACCTTATTATTAAGAGAATTATTAAACTTAATATACTTTTATAAAGGAAATTTTTAATTATTTTAAGCTTTTAAATAATTATACTTATCATTTTTAAATTCACATTTTTTAACCTTTATTAAGTAATAATAAATTTTATAAAACCTTTTTATTATATTAGGGATTAATTAATATTTAAAAAAGGGAAATATTTTAAAATGATTATTATTTTTTAAAATTTTATATTTTTTCTTATAATAATGATAAAAAATCTTATTTAAAATATTAAATGTTTAAATAAATAATCTTTTAACCTTTTAAAATTTATTATTTAAATAATATATTAATTTATTTAAAAGGCCCCTTTAAATTAAATTAATATATATTAATTTTATTTATAATAAAGGTTTATAAAAAGTCGTTAAAAAGTAATATAAATTAAAACTTATAATATGTTAAAAGCTTATTAATCATATCTTTTATTATATATATTTCTTTTTGGTTATATTTTTTAAGAAATGAATCGAAATATTATAAATTATTTAAAAAAAAATTAGAATATAAGCTTATTAAAAAAGTAAAAAAGTAATTAATAATTTATTTATTTAATTTTATTTATAAAAGGTGTATTAATAAAAAAGTAATTTTTAAATTATATAAAGAATAAATTATTAAGCCTTAAATTTAATAATTATATTATAGTTAAAAAAGTGGAATAATATAAATTTAAAATTATATTAATTATAAAGATTAAATAATTTCTTAATTAAAAATTAAAAAAAAAGTAAATAAATTTAAATATCTTTTAATCCAAATTATTAATTATAATTAAAGTTTTAAAAAAAGGTATTATAATTTTATTTATTAAGAAATTTAATTTTATATTATAATATTTTAAAAAGGAAAAAATATTATTAAATTAACTTATAAATTGCCTTAAATTTTGATTAATAAAATCTTTCACTTTTTTTAAAATAATATCCTTTTTTTTTATAATCTTAACGTAATATTTTAAAATTAAAGAAAAATCTATATTATAAATAAAGAAATTATTAATTAATATTAATAATTAAGATAAAATATAATTATTTAGGCAATTTATATAAAAAATAAAATTCTTACTTATTAAATTAAAAACTATTAAAAAAGCCTTAATAAAGGTATTTAATTTAAAAATATTTTTAAAAGTATTAAAACTTTTTAATATAATTAATAAATTGTAAATTAAAGTTAAGTTAAAGTTTAATAAATATATAATGGTAAAAAGAAAAAAGAAAAAAAGCTATATAAAAACTTAAAGTTAAATATTATTATATTTAAAATTATCGTTAATTATCTTTATAAATATAATAAGTTTAATAAGTTATATAAAGTTTTTAAATAATTAAAATTATTTATTTAAATAAGATTAATTAAGTTTAATATATGTAAAAATTAATTAAAATAGTTAGGAATATCCTTTTAATTAATTAAAAGAAATTTCCTTTTTATAATATGTTTTTTAAATTAACTTATTAAATTTAATTTTAGTGTAAATTAAATTATGATAATTTAAAATTTATATATATAATTAATAAAATAAAAATTTTCTTTTTTACTTAAGGACTTTTTAAATTTAAAAAATAATTAATTTAATATAAATTATTTAATTAAAATCTTATATTTTATTTTTGGCTTTATTATAATATTTTCACCTATTAATTAAAATAATAAAGTAAATATTAAATTTATTTAAAATATTTTTAAAAGAAAGAATTTAAATAAGTTTAATAAATTATTATAAATAATATATGATGACTTTTTATATAATAATATAAATAATAGGCTTTTTAATAAAATATAAATTTAATTAATAACCTTTTATTTTAAAAGGTTTAATAATCTTATAAAATAGATTAAATTAATTAAAAATAATATAATTTTTAAAAGAATTTAATTAAAACATTAAATAATTAATAATATTTTAAATTTAATTAATATATTAAATATATACCACCGAAAGTAATAACTTTTTTTATATTTAATATAATTATTATAAATAATTATTACTTATGGAATTAACTTAAATATTATTATAATTAAAAAACCTATTTTTTAAATATTCTTTTATAATAAGAAATATAAATTTAATGCTTTAATTAAAAATAAGGTACTTTAAAATAATTTTAAAAATATTTTTTTCTTAAATTATATTAATTTATTTAATTTTAACTAAAAATCATAAAAAGAAAAATATAAAAGCTTTTATTTTTTTATAATTATTTATATCTTTAATTAATAACACCTTTATAATTTCGATATTTTATCGAAAAGTTAAGTTAAAATTAACTTTACCTTTATTTAATTATAAAGAAAATAAAATGATTAAATTAAAAAAAAGATAAAAATTAAAAAGCTTACTTTAATTATTTAATTAAAAAGAATCTTTTAATATAATAAATAATCTTATAAATTTTAATCTTCCCTCCTTCTTTATACTATTTATTAAAAGCTAAAATTCTTATATTTTTTTTATGTTAATAAAGAGGGAAGTAATTTTTATTTATTTAATTAATTTATAAAATTAGTTTTAAATTTTATTAACATTATAATTAAAAAAAAAGTTATAAAATTAAAATTATCCCTTTTTTTCATAATAATTAATAGCTTATTTAAAAAAGAAAAACCTTTTAAAAAAACTTATCCTTTAAATTTTTATTAAGTTACTAATCATAATATATTAAAGCTTTTAATAAAGGTTCCAAAAAAACAAAATATTAATTAAAAAATAAACATTAAAAAAGTTAAAAATAAGTTAATTATTAAGTAAGAAGTTATTAAGAAAAAAAGTAAGGTTAATTACCTTAAATCTTTACTTAATAATAACTTTTAATAAAAATATTAACCTTTTATTATTAACATTAATATTAATAATTTAAACTTTAATAAAAGAATAATTAATAAAGTTATAAAAAAATTAATCTTTTAATTTAAAATTATTATTTTTATTTTTAAATTATTTAAATAAAGATTATTAAAAAGGAAAAAAGATTAAAGCCTTTTATAAAAATTAAATTTTAATAAATTATTCTTTTTAATTATTAAATTAATCCCTAACCTTAACCTTATTCTAATTAAAAAATATACCTTTAAAAAGTTAATTACTTTATATTATTAAGTTTATAATATTTAAGAATTTATTAAAATAAAATTATAATTAATTTTTTCGATTAAATAATTTAATTAAAATATTTATAATTACTAAATAATTAATAAAAAAAAGGAAATAAAAAAGGCTAAATTAAGATTTAAAAAGGTTTATGAAATATTAATTAAAAAACATATAAAAAGTAAGTTTATTAAAATGTTAAAATTAATGATTAATTATAAATTTAAAAAATAAAAAAAAGGTTAAAAAGATTATTAATTAATAAAAATATTTTATTTTTTAATTTTTTTATTTTTATATATTAATCTTAATTATTTAAATATACCTTTATAAAACTATTACAAACATATCTTAAAAAGGTTAAACTAAAATAAATAATTTAATAATAAGATATAAAAATTTAAACTTTAATTAAATAATTAACTTTTTAATGATATATAAATCTTTATTAAAATAATTAAAAATATATAATATCTTAAATAACATATAATACCCTTATATATCACTTTTTTAATAACTTAAAATATATTTTTTTTATATTTATTTTAAGGTATCTTTTACTTTAATTAATAATTTATCATTAAAATTAACTTATATTATTAATATTAATAACTTTATTTTAAATTGATTTCCTATTTCTTTTTAACTTAATATAATGTAAATAACCTTATAATAAAGAAAAGTTATTATTATTAATTCTTATTAATTAAATTAATATCCTATTAATTAAGAATAATAAAATGATATAAAGTGTAATAATATATATATAACTTAATCGGCTTATATACACTTATTATCTCATTTTTTTAAAACTTTTTACTTTAACTTAATATATACCTCATTAATAAATCATTAATTAAAATAAAATTATCACTTTATTAAATAAAACTTATTAAAATTTATTACTTTAAGTTTAAATTTAAACAAAAAATAATTTAAGATTAATTTCTTATAAATTTTAAATATTAAACTTTATTTTCGGATTTACATTTTAAATAAAATATTAAAAAAGTTTTAAATAAATTTAATTTTAGTTTAATTTTATTATACTTATTATCCACTTTATTAAAGATTTTTAATTATAATTAAAATAGTTTAATTAAGTTAAAGTTTTATTAATCCTTTATAAAAATCTTAATTATTTAATAAAATCATAGTTAATATTATTATTAAAAAAAAAGATTAACCTTTATTTTATTTAAAGTAAAAATAAGGAATAAAATAAACATTTTTAAATAAAATTAACCGATAATATTAAAGTTAATACCTTAAAATTAAAAAGTTAATTATAATATTTAATTAAAATATTTAACTATTTTAATTTAAATTTATAACTTAATAAAATTAAATAAAACATAATTTATAAATTGTAAAAAATGTCAGTTAAAATAATTATAAAACTTATCATTATATTAACTATAAAAATCAACTTAAAAATCATTTTAATATTACTTTAATAAAAACTTACGTTATAAATTTACATTTTTAAATAAAGTGGGTAAAAGGTAAAAAAAAAGGGTTACTTAAGTATTTAAGGTTAATTTAATTTAAGATTAATTTAAAATTATTATATTTAAGTTTTTAATTAAAGTAAAATTAACATTATTTACCAATAATAATAAACTAATATATAACATTAAAAAGAAATTAATACCACTTTATTATTATATAAAATTAATTAAATATACTTACATGTTAACCATTACCATTTTTATATAATTAATTAAATTATATACTTAATAAAAAATAATTAAAAGATTAATTTTAATTTATTCTTAATTTAATCTTAAATTATATTTACCTTAATTATTATATATATTATATAAATATTATTAAAGTTAAATAAATTAAGTTAATATAATACTTTTAAAAACTTTTATTATTTAAATAAATAATGTTAACATTTTAAAACATTTAACCACATATTAAGTTAACTTTAATAATAATAAAATAATTAAACATATTAATAAAAATAATCTTTAATTAAGTTAAAAACTTATTTATATATATAATGTAACTTAAATTATTAATTAAAGTAATATTAATGTAACTATTAAATTATCTTTAATATTATAAATAATTAATTACTTAAAACGTAAATATAAGTAATTTAACATATATATAATAAATTAATAACTTATATTAATATTATTTAAGTTTAATTAAAGATTAATTTTAAATCATATTTAATAAAAAATATATATTAATTAAATTAAAGCTTAAGTTTATCTTTAAAATAAAACTTATATTATATTAATAAAAATTAATTATAAAATAAACTAAAAACGTATTAATTACATAAAGTTTAATATTATTTAAAATAAAAGATAAGATAATATATAAAGCATTATTTAAAAATAATCTTAAATTAATATTTAATATTACATAAATAATTAACTCATTAACATTTAATTTATTATAATAAGATATAATATTAAATATAATAATAATCATTTTTAAATAATAATAAAAATAAAATATAAAATAAATTAAAATTAATCTAAAATTATATTTAAATTAAGACTTTTTTAAAAAAAACGTATATATAAAAGTAAAAAAAGTTAAAAAACTATTTATTTTCTTAACTAAAAATATATATTTAATATTTAATATTAATATTAAAATATATCATAAATGTCATAAACGCATTTAATATATTAAAAAGTATGTAAATATAATATAAAAATTAACTATATAATGATTATATAAAAATTACCTAAAAACATAAAAATTATCTTAAATAAGATATATAATTATATACACTTTAATTTTTAAAATAACTCCTATTCTTTTTTATTTAATATATAAGCTTTTACCTTTTTATTAATTTAAGCTTATTATTTAACTACTTTACAATATAATTTTATTATTCTTTATTCTTTTTTTTTAAATTACATTTTAAAAATCCTTTTAAAAATTATAAAAACCTTTAAATAACTTTATTTACATTAATTTAAATATAATATAATTTTAAAATATATTATTATTATTTTTTACTTAAAATTACTTTATAATAATTATATAATTTTTCTTAATAAAAATAAATTAAAATAAATATTTTATAAAAATAATTATAAATTAAATTTAAAATAATTTTCTAAAGCGATTTAAATTATATAACGTAAATATTTTAAAAATTAAAATTTAAATAAATTTATACTTATAAATTAATTTTAAATTATATTCGAAATTTTTTATCCTTATAATTTAATAAAATTAATTAATTATTAAATACCCATCTATTAATTTAAAAAAACATAAAATTTATTCTTAACTTTTATAACATTTATATTTTTATTAACTAAGTTTTAATTATTAATTTATTGTAATAAATCATTAAGCTTTAATAATAATTTTAAATCTATTTTAAAATCATTTAAAATAATATTAATATTATTAAAAGAATTTAAAAGGTTAAAAAAAAGTAATAAATTTTACTTTTTCCTTTTAACTTATTTATGGTAATTTTTATTTAATTAAATCTTAAAATTAAAAGTTTTATTTAAATATAGTTTTAATTTAATTATAATATAAATGTAAAATAAATTTAACATATTTTAATCTTTTATTTTATATATAAAATATACTTTTATAAATATATTTTTTTATTTATAATAAACGTTAAATTACTTAAATAATATAAATTATTCTTTATAATTATTAATGAATTTATAAAAATTAAATAGCAATTAATTTAAAATTATTTTATAATTAATATAAATATTACTTATAACTTTATAACCATTAAAAGTAAAATTAATCTTTTAATAAAATTATTAATTATAAAATGTTTATTTTTATTAATATTAATATGTTTTAATACATTTAATTAATTTATAAGATTAATTTTAAAATAAATTTAATAAAAGCCCCTTTAAAGTTAATTTAATAATTTATTTACTTATTAATTAACAATTTTTATAAACGAAAAAATAAAGAAAAGTTAACTTTATTCATTTTAATATTAAATTAAAATTAATCTTAATATTATTTACTTACTTAAATAAAGCTTAATTATCATATTAATTATCTTTATTAAATAAATATATGATAATAAGTTAAAAATCTAATTTAAAAATATACTTAAATTATAATTAAAGAACTTATTTTAAAACTTATATCATAAATATACTTTATAAAATATCACAATATATTATAAATGTTTTTACTATAATTTTAATAAGTTTAAATTTAAGATTAATTAACATTTAATTTAAAAATAATTAAAGCTATTATTATATATATACTTTTTAAATAATATCTTAACTTATATATTTACTTTTTACATATATTTAAAATAATAATAAAAATTAAAATGTTAAATTACCTTAATTATATTCCTTATATATACTTAAAACATATTAAAGTTTTTAATATAACTTTAAGTTAATAAAACATATAATAAAATAATTAATAATATGATTTTATAATTTCTTAATTAAAAAATATATATATAAAAACCTTAATTTTTATAAACTATTAATATTAATGTTTATATTTAATTAGTAAACTTAATATCATTTATAATTTTATTTAATCCAATAATTAAATATAAATTAATTTACTTATAAACCATTTTAAACAATAAATTTATTTAAATATAAATATAATTATAAAAAACCTCCACTTATTTCTTTATTATATAAATAACGAAATATTTATTAATATCTTTTTTTACCTTTAAATAATAAATTTCTTAAATTTAATGTTTATTTTTAAACCATTTCGAGTTTAACTTAAATTTATATTAAATTTTTATAAAAGTAATTTTTATAAAATATTATAAAAATCTTTTTATATAAATAATAACATTTATAATATATTTTATATTTAATGCTTAATGAATTTTTTATAAATTATTTATATTAAACTTTTAATATAATTAGTAATAACTTAATTTAATTTAAAAATAACTTTAAGTTAATATTAATATAATTTATACTTTATTAATATGTAATGTTTACTTATTATAAGCTTTAATATTTTATAAGTTTAAAATATTTTAATAAACTTTCATTTAATATTAATAAATAGTTTTATTAATGATAATAAATAATGTATATATGATTTATAAATAACGAGAATTATAAATAAAAACCTTTTAAAATTATGTAAAATATATATATTATATTAAATTTTATAGGGATAATAAATCACTTTTTTAACCTTTTATTTATAATTATAGTTATAATTTAAAAGTTTAATTATAATATATCTTATAAATAAATAAATATTAAGTTAAGATATGTTTAATAACTTATTAATACATAATACTTAAAAAAAAAAGGGATTAATATAATTAATATTATTTTTAAAAAGTAATATAAAATAATAAAGCTTTATATTATAATTAAATAAACATCTCATAAAAAAAGTTTATACAAAAATTAAAATATATTAAAATTAATATTAAAATAATATTAAATTAATTTATCTTATTATATTTAAAAATGTATATAACCTTTTATTTATAAGTATTATTATAATAACTTAAAATATAAAAAAAGTAAAGATTTTTTTAATAAAGTTAAAAAATTATATAAAATAACTTAAATAAATAAAAACTAATTTTAAACTTAATTTAAATTAAGGTTTTTATTTATATAAACGTCTTATTTTATAATTTATTTATAAACATTTTCTTCTTTTTATTTTTAAAATCCTTTTAATATAATAACTTAAACTTTTCTATATTTATTTAATTATATTAAAGATTATCTTTAAATTAATTTTAATTACGATTTATAAATATTTTTAAATTTATATATTTATAATAATAAATTTCAAAGTAAACATATTACTAATAATATGCTTAATATTAATAATTAAATCTTCTATTTTATATTAATATAAATTTTAATATAATCTTTTTTTTTTAAATTAATTTTAAATTAATTTAAGGTTTATTATTTAAGATTTTTTATTTATAATAATATTTAAAACATATTAATTTTAAAGCTTCCTTATTATTTAAAATAAAATTAATTATATAATATTTATTAATTAATAAAATAACTTATAAATCTATTAAAAAATACTTATTTTAAATATTATATTTATAGTAAACTTTTAAAATCCTTTTTATTTAATTTTCTTATTTTTACTTTTTATTTTTTATGGATATAATTGTAAATTAACTTTAATAAAATGTATAATCCCTTTAAAATTTATATCAAAATAAATTAACATATTTAAATAATTTTATATCTTTAATATATTAACATTATATTTTTTAAATAATAAAATAATAACTTTAAACATATATATAATTATTTAATTTAATTCTTAATATAATCTTAATATAATTTTAATAATTATATAATTAAAAATTATAATAAGGCAAATCTTTTAACATATTAAATTTATTAAAAATTAATTATATATATTTTAAACTTATTTTTAAGTAAGGTTTTTTAAGAATGGATTTAAATCTTCTTTTTCCTTTTTTTTAATTAGTTTTATGTCATTTTAAATATAATTTAAGAATATACTTTTAACTTAATTAATATTAACATTATTAAATTATATTTAAAACGTTTATTTGTAATTTTTTTACTTTTTCTTTTATTTAATGAAATTTTATTATTATCTTTAAAAAATAGAAAAGTATTATTTTAAATTATATTTAAAACTTAAAAAAATAATGATTTATTTAATATAAGCTTAAATTTTATTTAATTTCTTTATCATTTCACTTATAATTAAATTTATATATATATAAAAACTTAATAAGTTTTTTTTTTTACTTTATATTAAAATCGTCATTTATTTAAATATATAATATTATTAAATATTAATTTTTATTACTTTA
>JYCQ01000278.1:0-54337 GCA_000931505.1 Hypoxylon sp. E7406B | reverse complement strand
CTAACCCTAACCCTAACCCTAACCCTAACCCTAACCCTAACCCTAACCCTAACCCTAACCCTAACCCTAACCCTAACCCTAACCCTAACCCTAAATTGTAAATTTACTTTTTAAAAATATTAACTTTTTTAAAATATTTATAACTTATTATTTAATAAATAACGTAAATTATCATAGCTTATTTTAACTTAAAATAATTAACCATTTTTTAATTAATAATATTAACGATTTTTTTATTATTAATAATAATATTATTAATATTAAAATTATTATATATAAAAAAAAAGTTAAACCTTTTTTAAAAAATATTTATTATAATAAAAAGGATATTATATTTAATTTAAATAATAATATAACTTTTAAATAACTTTAAGTTAAAAATAATATAATTAAATATTTACATATTTAAATTATAAATTAATAAGAATTTTATTTATTTTTAAAAAAAATTCCTTATTTATATTTTAAAAAAATCCTTTTTTATAAATGATAAATATAATTAAATAATTATAAAAGTAATATTAAATATATATATTTTTATAAAAATATCTTAATTATTAATTTAAAATATAAAATTTAAATTAACATACATTTTAAAAATTATAAATATATATATATACTTTACTTTAAAAAAATATTTTAAAAATAATAATATTTATCTTTTATAAATAACTTTTTATTAAATTAATAACCTTTATTTTATAAATATTTATATAATTATAATCTTAAATTAAAAGCTTTTTATTTAAATAATTTACTTTAATAATTATTTTATTGATAATAAAAATATTTTTAAAACTTTTAAAAGTATAAATGTAATTTATTAAAATATAATATTTGAATAATATATACCATTAATAATAAATAATTATAAAATTAATTAATAAACTTAAAAAAAAAGATAAAATAAAGTTATTAAGTTATAATTAATATTGATTAAAAAGTAAAAATTTAATATAAATATTACTTTCGAAAATTTTTATAAAATTAATTTTATATAATTTTATTTTATCGAAATTTTTGTTAAATATTAACGTTAAATTAAAAATTTAAATAAATTAAAAGGAAAGTTATAAATAAATAAAATTAATAAATTTTTAAAATTTAATGTAAAATTTATAAAAATAAAAAAATATATAATATTATATAATATTAAATAACCTTTTTAAATTTTACATATTTTAAAGTTAAAAATTATAAATATAATTAATATAATATATTATAATAAAATAAATATTTAATTTTAAAACTTTAAATATTTTTAATATAAATATATAATTATAATAATTTAATTTAATAATTAATTTATATATTTTATAATTATTTTAAATGATAATATAAATTTTATATATTAAGTTTTAATTTAAATTAAATTTATTTTATATTTAACTATTATTTTTAACTTTTTTATTTTTTTAATTTTTAATTTTTAATTTAAATTAACAATTTATAAAATTATCTTTAATTTTATCACTTTTTAATTTCTTTTTTTTCATTTCTATAATATTATAACGTTATTTTATTTATAATATATAATTAAGAAATATTAATAAAATATATATTTATAAATTTTTATTTTTTTTTAAAAAACTTAAAGAAAATTAAAATATAAAAAATAATATCGAAAAACTTATTTTTATTTATTACAACTTTAATTATTTATATATTATTTATCTTTTTAATTTATATAAATATGTTAAATAAAATTAAATTATTAACGTTTAACATATTTTTATTATTAATAATAATAATATTTTTATTTAAAAAATATTTTAATATAACTTTTTTATTAATATTTAATATATTTTTATAATTTTTATTAATAATCTTTTTTTATAAAAATTATTTAAATATAACTTTATCGATAATATATAAAAGATTATTATATATATTAATGTTTTAATTTTTATTTTAATTTTTTATCGTTTAAAAAGTTAAAGTTATAAATATAAATAATATTTATAACGTTAAATTTTAATAATTTTTTTAATTTAAATTATAATATATATTTAATATTTTATCGTATATAAATATTTATTAATGTTTTAAATAAAGGAATTTTTAAATGGAAAATATATTTATGTAAATTTATAAAAAAAGGTAAATTAAATATTTAAAAATAAAAATTTAAGTTTTTTAATTTATTTTTAAAATAATATAAAGGAATTATATTTAAAATTAATTTAATAATATTATTAATAACGTTATAATAAAAATGTAAATAAATAACTTTAATTAATATATTTATTTAATTAATAAAAGTTTATTTAAATATTTTAAATTAATTTAATAATTTATATATTAATATTACTTTAATATATTTAATTATAATATAAAGTTTTTTATATATTTTTTTAACTTTTTTATATAAATTAGCTTTTATTATAACTTTTATTATAACTTTTATTATAATTTTTATTATAATTTTTATTATAATTTTTATTATAATTTTTATTACATTTTTTTATTATATTAATTAAATTTAATATTTCCTATTTTTATATAATATTAAGTTAAAATTTTAAGATCGATAAGTGAAATCTCCTTAATAGGAAATTTTTGATAAGAATCCTTAATGGTGTATAATAGCCTTTATAAAACTTAAGTACTACAGCTCTTACCATAAGAAGGCACCCGTTCGGGTGCCACATTAGCCTAAGTTTTACCTAGCTCTTGCCACAGCTCCTGCCACAGCTCTTGCCACAGCTCCTACCACAACTCCTGCCACATAGCTCTTGCCACAACTCCTAACAGCTCTTGCCACAGCTCTTGCCACAGCTCTTTATCGCACCAATCAAATTTAATATTTCCTATTTTCGTGTAACATCAGGTCAAAATTTCAGGATCGACAAGAGAAATCTCCCTAATAGGAGATTTTTGATAAGAATCCTCAACTGGTGCACAATAGCCTTCGTAAAACTCAGGTATAGCTCCTGCCACAGCTCCTACCACAGCTCCTGTCACAGCTCCTGCCATAACTCCTGCCATAGCTTTTACCACAACTCCTGCCACAACTTTTGCCACATTTCCTTATCGCATTAATCAAATCTAATATTTCCTATTTTCRTATAACATCAAGTCAAAATTTCAGGATCGACAAGAGAAATCTCCTTATTAGGARATTTTTGATAAGAATCCTCAACTAGTGCACAATAGCCTTCGTAAAACTCAGGTACACGTATTATGATCCGCTCGATTATGGACAGTTTCTAGATATATCGCAAGCAATCTTCTCGGCTAAGGCATCTATGTCGGTTTTGCGTTAGCTTCTCTTCTTACTTCGAACCCACGAGTATACGGAATATACTACTTACATATTGTAGACTGAGGGTGGCCGGGCGGCAATAAGGGAAAAGCCGCAGCATCTACCACTCTCAGTCCTTGGACACCATATACTCTGGCCTGGGAATCAACGACGGCGTTGTGGTCGTCGGGCTTGCCCATTGCGCAAGTGCAAGATCCATGGTATACCGTTTGAAAGTTCCGACGGATGGCCGCCTCGATCTGGGCGTTGGTTCGCACCTGAGGCCCCGGGAATGCCTCTTTGCCAATGGTAAGTCCGCGGAGCGCTGGTGACTTCCAGAACTCACGCGCCCGCTTGAAGCCACCGATCGCCACCTCGATGTCCGCCCGGTCCGTCAAGAAGCCCGGGTTAATGTTGGGTGCGTCCTTGGCGTCCGCCGAAGAGATCATGACGGAACCACGCGACTGCGGCATCGTCAACGCCACCCCCATTGTTGCGTAAGGAATCCCGTCGTGCGGGTCGGCGTCCGTGATCACGCTACCATTGCCGTAGTATGCCGAGAATGTGACGTACTCGACCTCGGGCCAATCGGCTGGGKAGTCATTCGCCAGGATGCCGAGGGTGGTGTTGCTAAGGCCGCTGCGGGTCTTGTTAGGGAGCTTTTCCCAGCCGATCAGGTCCGCGCCAGGGCTTGTCAAAAGGCCCTGCGCCTTATCGTCAAAGAGCTGCACTTGCTCTGCCATGAATTCCGGATTACCTAATGAGGAGGCTGTTATCACGTTAACGCCCTGGGTGATGCCGAAGACGACATGGTCTTGCATGTTATGGCCTACACCGGGTCTATCGGCGATGACGGGGACCTTGAGAGAATTGAGGAGATCTGCGGGCCCTACGCCGGAGACCTGGAGTAGCTGTGGTGATCCTATGACACCTGCAGAGAGAATGACTTCTTTGCGTGCTGAGATGGTATATTCGAAATCGTCGGTTTCGACCAGGACTCCGGTCGCCGTCTTCGACTGGTCAAAAAGCACCTTCTTAGCATGTGTAAGCATGTAAACGTAGTAGTTTGGGTCGTCAAGGCTGTGTTGAAGGAATGCCGTTTCCGAAGAAGACCGCGTCATAGTGGTGCCGTCAATGGTAAACATGGCCCAGGCCTGTCCGAGGAGCCCGCCATTCATGAATCCTTCTTTGCGTGGGTGAATGCCAATTTGTGAGAAGGCCTTTGCTGCCCACGTGGGAAATGCGTAAGCCCAGTTAGGAAAGGTAAGGCTAAGCGGCCCGTCCCCGGTTCCTAGAGCCGAAACCGCATAGTCGGGGGTCGCATTTTGGGCTCGGATGTGTTGGTTTGGTGGTGTGAAGTTAAGAGATTTCTCGAAATAAGGAAGCAAGTTATCAAATGTATAACTGTTGTCGCCGACCTTGTCGGCCCATTTTTGATAGGCACCTCTTGTGGCGCGATGATAAATCAAGAAATTCCGCGCACTACATCCGCCGAGCATCTTACCTCGGGGATAATGCATTGACCGGTTACTCGCACCCTCAAGAAGCAATTAGAATCAACTAAGTGATGTAGGGCTGCTAATGATAAACATACAGCTTGAGGGGTTGTTATATAACCCCAGTCTGCTAAGGGTTGCCAATCTTGGGCGGAGCTACCTGCCCACGTAGGTGCCGTGGCGGGCACGTCGGTAATATTCCCACTGCTGAGTTCGTAGAATGTTCCGGCTTCGATGACAGCGACGCTTCCAGCCTTTTGCTCCACTAGCCGACTAGCTAGTGTAAGGCCCGCGTTGCCACCACCGACGACAACATAGTCGTAAGTTGCGTTTACTCCGGGTATGCCAAATGACGAGCTTATGGGCCTGATGCTGCGTACCCCGACTGCCAAGACGGAAGTCAGGAACGAGACCGCGATTGGGTTCCTCATTGATGCGAAGTAAGCCGCGAACGAGAGTGGGCACCAGTTGAAGAGGTGATAGAGGGAGGTAAGAAAAGATTAACGTAGAATATACCGAGGCGACTTGAATCTTTGTCGAATGTAGCGTTTGTAGTTTTATCAATCCTCGGGCTTGGCCTTGGTTTTTATACCATATGTCCCTCATCGCTAAATAGTAGCTGAATCGCGAGTTGCCGTCGAGCCGGCCTGAAAGCTCACCTTGCCATCCCATGGTGGCTTCCTCCGTGTGATTCACTGTTGTCTAGTAACTAGGAATTATTTTAAGAGTTGGATTTGAATAGATTCAAGTGGCGCAGACAAGTTGCGCTTACTGTGGCCTGTCTTTAAGGATAAGGGACAATGGACAAGGTTGTCGTTGGAGCATCTAAAACGCGTCGCGGTTATGCTGTATCGCACCTTAGCCCCAGCGTGATATTATGGGAGCCGCAATTGGGGTCAGCCACTTACCGGGGAGGCAAGTCGTATCGTTAACGATGAACATTTCTGGTAAAGTCAAGCAGCTCCTCATTGAAGGTATGTCGCAGTTGGCCCTATCTGCAGCGAGGCGAAGCACGGCTGTGGCTAGAGGAAGCTGAGCTGAGGAAGGTTATCTGATGCTAGCCTAGGTATGGGGTGAGGTAAGAATCCCGAACCAAAATAAGGCTGAAGCCCGAGACCTACGGGGTACGGAGCTGAGAAAGAGATATTTTAAGACTGTGCCTAACAGCGCCCGCTCCCACGTGGTAGAAAACAAGGTGCTGACTACGGCTTTATGTTTTAGTTAAGACTCATCGATGAGGACGCCTTATGCAGGAACACAGCTGCAGTGAATCTTTATTTAGGTTCGTATATGAAACAATGACGCCGAGTTTAAGCTCAACAGTACGGGATCGTAGCTGAAAGAGTGTGAGAGACACTTTAGATGTAGATTGTTTAGTATCACGCAAGCTGTTCATGTCCATGTCCAAAATGAGGTAGGTACGTAGGATTAAACATTCTCGGAGATCCCCCAAACCTATCATCAGCCTAATTTTAATCTTGTATTTCTTTATAAATCAACTAAGACATCATAAACCAACGAGGCTGAATACGGAAGTACGTATGACAATGTTCACATGAGCTGCTATCTTTTCCAAGCCCGATGAGGGTTCCATTAGTAGACTACAGTGATGACTTCATCACAAGTCTTACACAGGATTGCCCCCACTACCTACCTGTTAATCAATTCTAGGAACGGCGACGGAGTCAATTGTAGCATGCACTACCATCGTTCGTTTTCAAAGTTCTATATATACCTAGTAAGGTAGTTTAATGGTATTATAGAAAGCCGGGAAGCCGAGCTTGTCGTCCCGGCCTCGCCGAATCACCATTTTCTCCAAGAAGAAGAGGGCACCTAATAATATCGTGAACCAGCTCTCGCTTTGACTAAGAAGGAAGTGTTATAGCTTATGCCACTGGGTTGTTGGCGCAACTGTGAAGATTGGGAAAATTTTAACATGGATGTTCGAAGGCAGAGTACCTATTACATAGGGAGGCGGGAAGGCACACGATATTACCGCCGTATATAAGTATTTCTAAGAGCGGAAATAAATTGCGTCCCGAAATTCATGATTTTTTTTTCTTCTCTGGAAGGATAGGCAGGAACTGTCGGGCATGACTTTGACGAGCCTTCATCTCCGATCCCTTTACAGGCTTGGTGCCACACTACCTATCTCCGTATGGTAAGGCTGCTGCGGGAAGTTCAAAGTGACTCGGGGTTAAGTCTTAAGAGCGTAGACCTGCATATTCTTTATGTGATGCATAGAGGCTGAAGCAGACGCTAAGCGCGCTGAGATTCCTTCCGTGACACCACGTCCCTATGTACCCAGGTATCCAAGGAGAAATCTACGGCAGGGATGGTCAAAGAGATTTCGTCTCCCAGTCAATGCTTAACATTAACACATTTACGGAGTTATTTCGATGCAATTAGCTCCAAGTCAAATATGAACTCTAGTAAGTGGTTTAAACCCCGTAGGAAAGATCTCAGTTGAATATAAACTTAAGAGTGGCATCGTGAAGGGGGTTAGTTTATTAAAAACACTAAAGTCATAGATACTTGCGAACGAGAGATGTCATTGCATCTGTATACGACAATCCGCTTCTATGGCAATTTTTACCATTGGCAAGCTTGCTACCTACCTAGCTAGGCATCATACATAGGTCAAGTGTCGTTGGTTAGGTACTTGGTACGATAGTGGATGGGCGGTCTGTAGTCAGCTTACTTTGAGTGCCTTGTGTAACATAAAATTAATTCCGAATGCAGTGTACCACTCTTTTGCAGCTTGTGTCGCATAACTCTCAGGCTGTCAGGTTGGATTTACGGTAGCCTAAACAGGTACGGGTCACTTGCATGTGCATGTTTGATGTACAACTCAGATCGCCGGTACTTGTAATCCTACCCACATGACCCATGGCGAACATGTATCCCACATGGATGAGATATGTACCCAGGTACGTAGTTGAGTGCCTTATGTAGCTGTAAGAATCGGCGATCAAAATACCTATGAAAACAAGGATCGCCCTAAATATGTAACGTAGGACCCATAATCAATATGCTTGACGAGACTACAAGGGATGCGTCGCCTGTTTTTGCTGATCACTGGATAATGACACAAGTGCTGTCAGACTTGGATTATTGTAGCGGTTACACAACCCCCAAACAGAGCAATGAATAGCTAAATGTCTTTGTCAAAAGCAATGCACGTCTTGGGGTTAACATGATTTGCTACGTTATCTCCGTCTGGAAACCCCGCGATCATCTATCGCCGTGGACCGACGATGCAATAAGAAGCCAACGCTTCGAGGTGTCAAGTGCCTTTTTTGCCGGATGCTACCCATTGACATACAGGATATTGCGTCAAGATCTTAAACACAAATCTACTTTGCATACTTATATTCTACAACCACTAGGGATCAGAAACACAGCTCGAGTCCTTCGATATGTCCACCAAAACCGTACCTCTTCGTCAGCTTGGCAAGAATGGACCAAAGGTCCCAGCCGTTGGCCTTGGTCTCATGGGCATGTCAATGCTTTATGGGGTGCCGCCCAGCGACGAAGAGAGATTCAAGGTACTCGACCGCGCTCTAGAAATCGGTGCTACCCACTGGGATACTTCTGAGTGAGCATCGTCCCTTATCTCCCCAAAATCGATAACGCTAACATGTGGTGTTTGCTAGTTTGTATGGTGACAGCGAAGTGCTCCTAGGCAAGTGGTTCAAGCGTACCGGCAAGAGGAACCAGATTCTCCTCGCCACCAAGTTTGGATTCGTCAAAGGCGCACCGAACTTTGAGACATTTGATACTTCATATGAATATACGAAGAAGGCCTGTGCGGAATGTCTCAGGATTATGGGTATCGACTATATTGATATATTCTACATGCACCGCGCCGACCCTAAGACTCCCATTGAGGAAACCATGCGAGCTCTGGCTGAGCTGAAGGCGTAAGTGCACGAATCAACCTAACGGATTGGAAGAGTAAAGATGAGAAGCTAATAGTACACATAAGCGAGGGCAAGATCAAGAGCATTGGTCTGTCCGAAGTCAGTTCAACCACACTCCGCCGCGCCTGCAAGGTTGCCCAGGTCGACGCCGTTCAAAGCGAGTACTCTCCATTCGAGCTGGCTATCGAGGGGCCAGAAGGCACCAACTTGCTCGCGACCGCTCGCGAGCTCGGTGTCGCTATCGTTGCCTACTCGCCGCTAGGTCGCGGGATGCTGACGGGCGCTTTCAACAAGAGTGAGTCGTTCGCGAACGAGGGTGATTGGCGCGCGGCGTTCCCACGATTCACCGGCGAGAACTTCGCAGCCAACGTGAAGCTGGTCAACCAATTCAAGAGCCTGGCGGACAAGAAGGGCTGCACGCCGGCCCAGCTGGCGATCGCTTGGCTGCTAAAACAGGGCGACGACATCATCCCCATCCCTGGCACCAAGAAGATCAAATACCTGGAGGAGAACTGGGGTGCCCTCAATGTCCATCTGACCGATGTCGAGTCTGCTGAGATCCGTCGCTTCGTTGAGACGGCGAAGGTGGCGGGKGCACGTGCCCCTGACGGCACCGAGAAGACTTTCTTCGCTGATACCGTGGAGAAGTAGACGGGGTTTGATGGGTTCCAATACGCAGTTCGGGGGGTTGTTTGCCGTGTAGACTTTCATTAAACACGTGGATAGATACTATATATTAAGATTGGGTCTTTATCACATGCGCCATGCCGATTTTAAACCCCACCAAGATCGAGATTGAGATGATTGTGTGTATGTACAATTTGCATCCACCTGCGGGAAGATCCGTACCATATTATAGCGTGCTAAATTCCTGGAACCGGCTAACATGCGCTAGCTCGCCGAAGATTACTGTGATTTGGTAAGTACGTGGGTCTCTAACCTCCAGTGAAGGTGGAGAACAGGTGCGGGGTAAGCAGGTAGTAATTTAGGAATAGGGACCCCTTGTGCTACATAAGATTCGAACCAGATTTTCGAATCTTTCGCTCTACATATACAGCGTTGATACCCTAAATTATTCACACGTAGGTAGGGCTATCCAACTAAAAGACTGCCAACCTGGTAGCAATTGGCAAAATATATACTTAGGTAAGCTCCTTCTTAGGAACCTATGCTCGAATTGTTGCAGCATCGTTAAACAATGAAACCCTTTAAAACGCCCACTGTACGCACCAATGCTTAATGAGATCTGATGTGATAGCACATGTCCCCTTCATCGCTGGGCTTATGCTGTTTGTGTGCTGCATATCGAAAATGACAGGCTCCATGCCCGAACCACGAGCCATATCACGATAGGTATCGAGAAGCTTGAGACCAGGGTTGGCATTAACCGCTTTAGTATCATCCGAAGCGCTGCTCTCAAGCCTGGCCACCCATTCAGTAAATGTCACCAATTCTTTAATGCGACCATCATAGAAATCCATGACAGCGGGAGCGAGGCTTCCCCAAGACGTGGCGCACGAATTCACGCCATGAAAGTAACCGTGAATTTTGCTCGGGTCTGCGCTAGCAACGTCCAAAACCAACTGTGCGATGCGCTCGATTGAAGTCCAGTCCACCCTATCGAATTGGCCCAAGTCTTTTGGCAGTGCAGCGAGGTACAGGCTACTTTGAATCAGGCTTGGTAGCCAGTCCCGTCGGTTCCAAACCCCAGCATCTGATTCTGGACCGGCGATCTGCCCTATACGGATGCTCGCGGCAGGAAAATCTCCAATTTTTGCGGCATCTCGCAGTATCAAACTGCCAACCATCTTGCTCCTACCATAGCCGTTTCCAGAGAGTTTGAAATCGTCAATATTTTCTTCTGGGACAGGGCCTTTCCTAGGGTCCCACCGATCGGTCGTGCTAACGGAGGAGATAAAAATGACCGCAACGCGCTTGTGAGCCTGAGCAGCGAAATCTGCAAAGCTGCGTACACCCCTCAAATGGGGTTCAAATGTCTCGGTCGAGATATTGAAATCCACTGGCCAGGCGTTGTGGATAATACGATCGACCTCCATTAGGAAGCCTGAGTACACATCATCGGAGAGACCGAATTTTGCTTGTCCTACATTGTATTTATAGAACTCTGTTTTCTCTGTGTAATCCAGTGATAGCCCTCGCTCCTTCATGACGGTCGCCTGTTGCTTCGCCCCGCCGTCTTCGGCGCGGTTAAGGCAGATAACTCTCCTGATGCGGACATTTCGCGCGAGCTGGTGTAACAGGTAAGAGCCCAGCATACCGGTCGACCCGGTCAACAGAACTGTCCCGTTCTCACTCGCGACATCAGGGCGTCCTGGTCGTCCTTGAATAAGGTCACGAGTGTATTGCACATAGAGTTTCTCCATGATCTGGAGCTCATGCTTTTCGAAATCTTGAACCCCTCTTCCATGGATAACGGTGTTCAGTATATACTGCGCAAGCCGACGAGGCGTTGGGTTATTGTATACCACCCGCGGACTCAAGGAATCGGCGTCGGTGGCATATCCGGCAACGTTTAGGCTTGCTCTAAGGAGCCTCGACGCATTAATAACCTGCATAGAGTCGATGCCTGCAGAGAAGAAGTTGGTATCTGCGTCGAGTTTTGGTGCGTGCGCAATGGATGCGCATGTCTTCTTGATGAATGTTATCAAGGACTCCTCAGAGCTCACGTCGAGTGGCAATGCTTCTCCGAATTGCAACCCTTGTTCCACACGCTCATAGAGACGATTGATCTCGTCCTCGTAGAGCTTGACGGTACTGGGCCGCTGTATAGCGCCTTTCCCGCTTCTTGTAAAGGGTTTGCTCGGGTTCGTAATGGCAATCAACTCCCGGGTGATACGGCCGTGGGCTACTGTCTCACGGTTGGCCTCTAGGACCAACGGCCAGACATCGTCGATGAAGTGGCGCTCCTCCTTTTCGTCATTAGGGTATTTAAGAGGCTCGATTAGGAGAGCAGGTTGGAACCTGCCTGCTCCCAACACTAACGCGCCGCCAACCCGCGGATGACCCTGTATGATGTCTTCAATTGTAACAGGATTCAACTTCTCGCCATTCGAGAAAACGATAACATTATCGGCACGGCCATGATGAGTCCAATAATTTGGCAACGTTGGATGGGGCCTGTAGAGGKCCCCAGTGCTAAATGTGTCTTTGTCTGGGAACGTGTAGAAGAAGCCTTGCGCCCCCGGATGTTTGTCCTTTCGCACAATGACTAGCTCGTATGCATCATCATCAGCTTGACGCCAGTCGCAGCCGAATAGCTCATTGTTGAAGATGAAATATTGCCATAGATCGAGCCTAGGTTGGAAATAGACAGGAAATGGAGCACACCTTGCCTAGTGTCAATATAGACGTCTTCGAGCTACATATAACTTGGACCGGACTTACTCCGTAGAGTTCAACGTGTTATTCAGAATAACACCATTCTTAATCAATCTGTCGCCAGCTTCACGTCCGAGACTACCTATACTAGATGGTTAGACGGCAAACATCCGAGTTAGGGATATTACATACCGCCTCCGAAAGAAACCATATTCAATTTCTTCAGTGCCGTGATCCCCTCTGCACTATGACTCATGTCCTCGAGGATGGAAGGAGGCAGGACTACGAGTTCAACATCCAAGTTATCTAGACATTCTATCACTAACTCAGACGAGAGCGGCCTATCGATAATTGGGAAGGCGATCGGGGTGTCCCAGTACAAAGCGTGGAAGACAAAAAGATATAAAGCAGCCGCGTGGAATAGGGGCATCTGCTACGTTATGAGGTTGCGATGACTAACGTTATTCCAAGATAGATCTCACCGGGACGAAATGTCGTTTAGATTTTTCCGCCCATGCGCAGACCCAATGCGTGTAGCCCTGCCAGTTAGGCATGTTGTGGTAGGCGTCAGAGATGGCCATCATTCCCTTCCATTACTACGTCAATCGCTGCATTTTGTATTACGACAGGGAAGTACTAGAACACTCACCTGTCTAACAACAATTGGCTTAGGTAGGCCAGTACTGCCACTGGTATGTAGGACGCACAGGGGCTCCCATTCAGCCTGTTCGAACGTCCTTTTGTATGGAAAATTCGGTACTTCTTCTGGAGAGAGCCAATCCTCCAGGGAGTCGATTTGGAAGGTATTCATGTCTCTCCTCTTTAGCCACGGTTCAATCATGGCTAGTTGGCTTGGAGGGAACCAAAGAATATGGCAGTCTGTCTCATTGAACAGATTTATCTGGCCCTCTTGGCTATTTCTAGGAGAAATAAATAGTGCCTACTTCGGTTGGTATCTAGGGCTCTATTCGACAGTAGATGAGACTTACCTGATAGCCTGCTTTAACAGCGGCGACCATCAAGACAAGATACCGAGCATCTTGAGGCCCAATATATGCGATAGTCGGGAACGTACCGTCGGGAGCTGGTCCACATATTTCGACAATCTTGTGGGCGCAACGGTTGATGGCATTCGCGTAGGTTTTGAAAGTAATGATTCTCCATCCATCCTTTGGCTTATCTGATCTTGGGATCTGGAACGATTCTCGTTGTGGATCTTCGGCGGCGATCTTATCAATAATGTGGGGTATTAAGCGACGGCCGTATGCGACACTGCTTGACTCTGTCATTGAAATCATAATGAGAGTTGATATTTCAAACTCTTCTCTTAGTTTTCGGTATTTGTCTCCGTATTATTTTACGCAAGATAAATACGATGTCAGAACCTACGTTCTGATAGATATGAACGCGTCTCCATGACCGTCTTTCCTCCCTAAAGAAGAATCGCATCCAGCTTGTCTAAGTGTTACAAGCCCGGGCTTTAGCGGCGTTAACGATCGGTTGTCACGCCGGCGCGACTGTCACCCTTTGTGGAATGCATCAGCTCTAAGATCTACCCCGCTCATCGTGCATGATGTACGTCACATGTCAGGATAGAGAGTCGGATTTAAGAGAAATATCTCGCCAATGCAACTGTCAGAAAGCCCAGGTCAGAATGATGGGGAATTGCTGTGGTCATTTCTGCTGTCACCTTACATACCTAAGTGGCCCGCAGGGGGCTTACGCAGTGGGGACGGAGATTACCCGATCTTCCATTAGGCGTAATGTCAGGTTTTAGTGAAATTAATTCATCTTCTAGTTTATTGCTCTTGGAGTTTGTAAGGACAGTCCCCTGTAACTATGCCCGCCCTCACAATCCCCAATTTACTAGTCGTAATGTACACCCCAGGGGGCCATTCATTAACTGAGGCACTGTGGATGATAGAACCTCTCATTCATGACTTAAGAATATCCGTACCCCTATTAACGGTTTTCTACCCCGATAGCCAGCATTGACCGGGAGTTTAAAAGGTCGCTTTCGAAAACATACAGGCAACTAGGATGCAGCCCTATCTTGTTATCTTTTCGCTGCCAGGGCTCTCTTGGGCTGCTCTAGCTGGTGCGACCGTTTTGGGGATGCACAGAAGAGATGTTTCAAACCATGGAACAATGACATTTACATACCCATCCCCTAATGTAACTCGGGTTACCATCAACAACGGCCCCGTGAACTATGTGGACCGGCTCTTTGTCGACGACATCCTAGACTTTCTGGAGCCTCTTCAGAATGTGACTGATTCCACACCTAAAGTAGTCATCTTTGACTCCTCCAATCCAGACTTCTTTATCGGCCATATCGACATGACGTCTCTTGCCACGCCCATCACAGATGCAAAGAGGCAGCTAGGCGCTGACTACATCAAGTTCGCGCAATTGTTCCAGAGTATTACATCCACCATTTTCATTGCTGAGATCAACGGCCGCGCGTTTGGTGCTGGTAACGAAATCGCTGCGCAGATGGACCTGCGGTTCGCGGGGCCAGGCGCACGCACGGGGTCATTCGAAGAGGCCTTGGGTCTCGTTGCGGGTGGTGGCGGGCAGACATTTCTCGGTGCCATCCTCGGCAAGGCGAAAGCCATGGAGTACCTCCTCGCGGCCAAGTCGTTCGATGGTCCAACGGGTGAGGCCCTCGGGCTCTATAACAAATACTACGAAGACTCGCAGACGCTCACGGACTCGGTTTTGAGGTTTGCGCAACGTGTTGCTCTGTTCCCGCGCGTCTCTCTGAACCAGACCAAGTCCGTGCTGAGCTTTTTGAACCCGCCAACGGGCGCGTTTAATCTAGATTATGAGGCATTCTACGCCATCGAACAATTTCCCGAGGAGCAGGCGAATGTCAGGAGATTCCTTCAGTTAAGTGCAAATCAAACCGCAAACAGCTTTGAACTCGGTTTGGGAGAGAGCGTTCTAGGTTTGTACGGGCTCTGGAATGGGGCTATCACTAAACGAACATAAGATCCAAAGAGGTAGTTAGTTGTGATGCACCTATGAATCTAGGCAGCAGGCTATATGGGTGTATATGTCACTAACTAATTGGTGATGTGTGCGTTCCAAAGGTTATGTACTTAACACCATTGACACATCTCATTACATGTATCCTGTACATTTGAATCAAAATAAGATCCCCTCATTATGTATCATCTCAGCTAGGATGATGGAAAATAAATTGAACGATAAACCCTCGCTAGAAAAGGCCATTCTCCATGAACGAATTTTAAATTACCTCATACCTACGTCTAAATACATGTCGAGCGAACCGCAGAAAATACGCCCTTTGTACATGTACCTCGTAGGAACGGCATAAGTGCATTACAAGTACCAGAAAAGAGCAGGATGTGCCTAAATGATGTTGCATTAGGAAAGGTTTAAGATCTAAGAGGCCACTGCATGTGGGTTAGATGCCCCTACAGTGCCGAGCAGTCTCTGTACCTTCGGCGCTGCACTTTTTCGGAAGTACCTCGGAAGTACCTCGGAAGGAGCTTTTGGTGTTCCCAAGCGCAGCGGCTTAGCCAGGGCCAATGCGACTGACTACCTCCTATCCAAATTTGAATGGAGGTTCCTCCTTAACTTCATTATATCTTTACTCCTACTTCTGCTTCCTCTGCGAGCTTCTGGACCGTCATCGTTGCGCTCAGTAATTTTAACAGACTGACCTCCTTGCCAAAGCTAGCAAAGAACCAATTTCGCAGCTCCGCCGCAATCATGCTATCGATGCCATAATCATTGATCGCTTTGTCAACATCGACCTCGTCAAGAGGCACATAGAGCAGTCTAGAGATCTTCATCCTAATCCTATCCAAGACTGTGCCCTCTTCGCCACCGCCGGCCAGTTTATCCTGAGTGCTAGAAGAGAGGAGCGAAGTGGCTTGTATGAGATTCTGGAACCTTGGATCACGGTACCAGAGCATTTCCGAGAGCGGGTATTTTCGATCGACATTCTGAAGACCCGCAGGCTCAATGCCAACGAGCAGGTGGCCCAGTGTCTGCGGGTCATACCTCAATGTTGCGTCGTCGGTTTCTTGGATCGGTGGAGGATTGATTCCCGCCTCACAATACTGCAGGAATTCCTCTTCGTCGTTGCCGTAGAAGCCGTTGCGGATCATGGCCTGCTGGTACTCTGGCATGTATGATACGATGCCAATGCCGAGGACCTGACTCAACGCCACACTTGTGCACGGCAATCCGTTCGCGCGACGGTACCGTGCGAAGGCATCGAGGAAGGAGTTGGAGGCGAGGTAGTTGCTCTGGGTTGCGGTGCCGAAGATGACAGTCCACGACGACCAGATCTCGAAGAAGTCAAGAGGCGAGTCTTTCAAAGCCTCGTGCAGGTTCAGCGTGCCGAGTACACGCGGGTGTACAGTGGCGTTGAACCGCTCAAGGGACATGGATTCGAAGAGTCCATCGTGCAGCGTGAGAGCGCCCTGGATAACACCTTTAATGGGAAGCTTGCTACTCTTCACGGCCGCCTGCACATCAGCAAGAGACGACACATCTCCCTTCATGACTGAAACAGTGACGCCCTTCTCACGGAGAGACGTGAGGAAGATCTTAGCTTCGTCCTTAACAGCACCACTCCGGGAAAGGTAGATCAAGTGGCGGGCTCCACGTGAAACGGCCCATGCACTGAAGCTTCGACCTAAGCCTCCCAGACAGCCGACCAGGAGGTACGAGGAATTCGGATCAAACGCGCTTGTGAATGGATCTCGGCGGACCTGTGAATATGTGAGCAATGTGGATTGAGAATCTAACAGTGCAACCAACCTTCAAGCCCTGATCAGACGTTTCATCATAGTCAACCACAAGCTTGCCGATGTGGACGCCCTTGGAGAAGGTCATAAAAGCCTTGTCGATTTCGGAAACATGGAATTTCTGGCTAGGAAGTGCTTTGATGCACCCTTCACTCTTCAGGCGTCGAATCGTTTCCATCAACCTGGACAGTGTCAGCTTTGGAGTCATAATGAAGGCTCCCCGAACTCACGAGGCGGTGATCTCCGGCTTATTCTTGCTCATAACCTCAAGGTCGAAGGAGGCGAAGGTAGCATTGCGTCTAAAAACGGCGAGGCTCAGGTTTCCATTGTCCAAGACTTCTGTTCGCCCAATCTCGATGAATCGACCGCAGGTGGCAATGCATTTCCAGTACTCGTGCATAAGTTCGCCTCGAGAACTGCAGAGAATAACGTCAATACCCTTACCACCAGTCTTCTCGAGTAGCCTTTTTGTCGTGGATCTATCTCGCGATGGCAGAATGTGATCCTCGGCGATTCCATAACCCATTCCCAGCAGGTTCTTCTTCTTTTCTTCCGTGCCCACTGTGGCGAACACCTCGGCTCCAATCATATGAGCAATTTGGCAAGCCGCAAGGCCTACGGCGCCGGTTGCGGACTGAATGAGTACTGACTCGCCCTTTTTCAATCGACCAAGGTCGATCAAACCATAGATTGCAGTGCTGAAGGCAATTGGCAGTGTGCTCGTTCCCTCGAGGGTATCATCTTTCTCGAGGCGTTGACAGAACGCCGCTTTTTCTCTAACAAAATTGCCGAATTTAGAGAAGGACTGGCAGTATACTTTATCACCGACCGACAAGTTGGTCACATTACCACCCACCCTGGTGATGACGCCGGAGCATTCGTCACTGAAGGAGTCAGAGTGATGTCGACCGGTAAGGACTGCAATATCCTTGTTGTTGACGCCTGCAAACTTGACTTCAATTTCGACCTCGTCTGCGGCTATTTCCTTGACGAAGTCACGGTCCGGCTTGAAGTAGATTGTGCTCAGGACCCCAGGTTTCTCAATTGCGAGCTGGAGAGGCGTGGCCTTTAAGTCGCTCAGGGGGACCCGCTCAGCCTCGGAATCTCTGCTGGTAAGGGCTTTTAACCTCTCGTTTAGGCTGTCGTCGGCAGCCAATCTGCTTGTGTAGAGAACTCTATCCTTGTATCTAAATTCTGAGTCGTCGTTAATCCTAGCGACGTCTGACACTCGGCTTTCAAGTTGAGCGATCAAGTTGAATAATTTCTCGTCCGAGCTATCTGGTACCTTGTCGAGGTCAAGAATGCTGAAACGAAGGGAGCTATTCTCGGTTTTCATGCCTCTAGCTAGGCCCGAGACCATTGCGTGTAGTGGCTCCCGGCCGACCATGAGGTCTCCTTTTGTTATCCAGAGAGAAGAGAAGGACGCTCTCAGGGCTGATTGGAGAGCTTTCCATTCTTCAGCTGTGACATTCATGAAAAATGGCTCCTCTGCTTCAAGAAGAAAGATATATCTACGATAACGAGCAATGTCGGCCCTTGTGAGTGGTACAATGTCAATCGGCACTCCTTCAGACCTGGATATATTGCTAGCCATCAACTCCATGAATGGCTCCGGTGATCGACGGTATATTATGGTTATGCCTCCACGATCCTCAGTCAGCCTCCGACGTGGAATATTTGTCTTAGGTCCTGTATATGTAGCACATATCACTGTCGCGGAAACATTGGCGCCAGAGTAATCATTGAGATAGAAGTCCAGACCGTCGAATCCGGCATCTGGAAGTACTGTTCTCCAAAGTTCTTTGCTCAAGAACGGCCCGTCGAATCGTGGGTAATTCGGATCATGATCCGCTTTCCAGAAGTCGCTGAAAGTTCCCAACACCAAACCGGCACTTAGCTGAGATTGGGTCAGCTCCAATAGTATCATCCTTCCACCTGGCTTGAGAACGTTCCTGATATTGATCAGAGTGTTCTTGATATCCGACGTAGCATGGATGACATTTGAAGCAATGACAACGTCCCAATCTGCGTGGTAGCCTTGGGATTCCCCACTCCTTTCCATATCGAAGGATCCAAATGTCATGCCATCGAATTTAGAGAACCTTTCTTCTGCCCTGGCCAAGAACGACGTGGTAGTATCAGTAAACCGATACTCTAAGTACTGCCTCCAAGGGCTCTCTCCCTTAAGCGCCGACAGGACCTCACTAGTTGCACTTCCAGTCCCTGCACCGACCTCCAAGATTTTAAGGTCAGGCTTTTGGTGAGCATAGAGCGCCACTGTGGATGCAAGACGTCGGTTTCCCTCCCGATATACCTGGCCGGTCTCGTAGTTGTCAAGGAGCAAGTTGTTCTGAAGTGCGACTTGGATGCCTGTCTTTTCTCCATTGTAAATTGCGGGAAGATTCCTGTAAATATGACACATGAGCCGAGCCTCAGACGACCGTGGCATCAATGCGTCAGATAGCCTATTGATCTCTTGCGCCCTCAAGTCGTTACCGTAATCCATGATATTCCGAGCCGGGGAGTTGGGATCCGCCATAGCGAGATCGAGCTTCTCTATTATCCAATCTAGTAGCCTTTGTAAGTGTGGCTGCGCTGAACCATGTTCGAATACACCCGGGTTAGACGCTTTGAAGTGGATGAGCTGGTGTAATGCGAGATGGTTTAACGATGGGATGACAGCGTCGTCCCCTAGGATCACTGGTGGATACATCTGCTCCATTACGTCTATGGTGAGATGGCCAAAGTCTGGCTTCCAGACAATACGTGTGTATGGACTTGGATTGTCAATAATCTTGAGTGAGGATTGGTCGGATGCTGTCAAGAATATGTTTGTTGCCTCTAACATCCGGCGACCATCTGAGCCAAGCAGTATGACGTCCGATGATAGCCCTCGAACACCTTTCAGTATGCTACTAGCATACGATTTGGCGGACGTATGGCTCGTTTTCGCAACATTCGGCCACACCTTGACGCTTTCCATCCCGGTGGGCATGAAAGCTCGTTTAAACTTTGTGGCGACGCTTTTATGCGCTGCGAGAATAGACAGTTGCAAGCTAGCATCAAGAGTAGCAGGATGCAGAATGTATCTAGACTCCCCCTTGATAGTCTTCGCCGTTGGTTCAAGACCCACCTGCGCCTCGCTCATGCTGGTTTCCCCGGCAGCAAAGATGTTAGAAAGGCCTTGGAACATGGGTCCATAGCAAATGCCGACTCTTTCAAAGGTCTCGTACCATTGCGAAGCATTGATAATCTTTTTCACGGAAGAGGCGGCTTGTATATCTCTCACGACTTGACTTTCAGGGAAATCTCAAGATAGTTAGAATCCACACGACGATAGACTCAGCATTGACTTACCATGGTGCTCAAAGCTGACTTCTACTAGACCGCGGCAGTGTTCCGAGAAAGTGTCCTGTCCCTCCTCCGATGACACGGAGGTAAGGATGAATTCAAAAAGCCACTGGTGACGAGAGGAAGCATTTAGTGATGCAGGTCTCAAAGTGAACAGAGTTTCAATGCCACGATCGGTTTCAGGTACGATCAGAGCCTTGGAGAGGTTGACGTCTCGAATGTCAAAGTATTCCACGTCTGTGGCTTTGTGGCCTTCCAACTCGACGACCTGCGTGGCTGCTTCCAGTACCATACAGAGGTATCCGGTAGAAGGAAATACCACTTCGTCTCTGAGCTGTTATAATATGTTAGACTAAGTCCGAAAATTACCTAAACCAGTTTACTTACCTTGTGGTCCGCGAGCCAGGGCACGTTGTTCACAGACAGCGTGTTCCGCCACATCGGCTCGATTTTATTTGCTCCAGGGACCCGGCTCCCGAGAATATCGTGTCGCGGATGCATTCGAAGTCGCCATTCGCGTGTATATCTATTCTCATACAGAAGAACATCCTTCGGGTACTGCCACTGATAACGAGGCAAGTCGGTAACCACCTTGCCAACCTGATACTGATTCCCTCCTCGGCTTTCCACGGCGTTGACTCGGGCGAGATCAATATCATAGCCTCTATTGAAGAGATTTCCCGCGAGGGTAAGAATGTCATTAACGTTATCCTTACCCCTAACTATAGCTGTGAGGTACTCTGGGAACTTAATATCGCCTTCCATTTTCTTGGATAGTTGTCGAAGAGGCCCCTGCAGTGCTCCATGGGGTCCAATCTCGATAACAATGTCTATCGGCAGCTTCAGGACCATATCAGATACAGCTTGGTGAAATAGCACGGGAGATTCCAAGTTCTGGCGCCAATATCTGGCACCCAGTAAGGACCATGGTGCCGCGTGGCCGTAGAGGGAAGAGAAGAAGACAGTTTGAACAGGTCGGCTCTTAGATGTCTGTTTTGGAGGCTTGGCAATCGTACTCTTGGGCATGAATACCTCAAGCTCCTCTTCGTAACCGAGCCCAAGAGCCTTCATGTGATGTGAGTGGTAAGCGTTATTGTTCGTGGAGAGCGTGCGGCAGAAAATTTTCTTTTCATCAAGGATTTCCTTCAGTCGAAGCATTGCCTCAGCATCTCCACTGAGCGTGTGGCTTTCCGGGGAGTTGTGACATGCAATGCTGATTTGACCATCAAATTCCTCAACGAGAGATTGAATCTCGGAGAGAGGTCCTCCGACGGCCATCATCAACCCCTTTTTGGTATTCCGCGAAACTGTGGTCCCTCGAAGATATGCTGCTATCATCGCCTCTTCCTCGGTCAGCAAACCTGCAGCGTAGCTAGCTGCGATTTCACCAGATGAATGGCCAACGACAGCACGAGCTTTCACATTCCACTGAGCAAGCAGGTTTACAAGTGCAATCTGCAATGCAGTCACTAGAGGCTGTGAAAGCTCGGCTGTGTGTACCAAACTTTCTGCCGGACCCTGATTTAGGACATCTTCGATGCTCCATTCTCGGCTCCTATCCTGGTCCAGGTCATCGAGATATTTGTCAAGTCTGCGTATTGTCGCCAAAAAGCTCGGATATTCGTTCATCAAGGCCTGTCCCATCTGAGGCCACTGAGCTCCCTGGCCCGTGAAGATGAAGCCGATAATTGGGATGCCGGTGGATCGTCTCTTTGTAGCACTGAGCTTACGCTGTGAGAGCCCTTGTTCTGACCCCTCGCCATTTATACCTGTTATAGCGAATGATCGGTATGTGAGCAAACTTCGCCGGGCGCTGAGTGTAAAGGCAATGTCTGTCAAATCCCAGCAGTTTATAGTCTTAGCCAAAACATCGTAATTTGCCTGTAGTGTCTTCTCATCGTGTGCGGAGAACGGAAGGATGAAACGGTTCTTGACGGGGATTAGCTTGTGACCATTCCCATTTTCCCTTTGATGCCCGTTCCTGTTGCTATTGGAATGGCCATTGGTATGACCGTTGGTAGCTTTATTGAGATTATCAGTTATTGAGGTGTTGGTCTGTTGCCGAGGGAGTCCGTTTCCGTTGGCGAATGATTCTATACCAGAAGAATCTTTGCTTGCCTGATGCCTTGACCTATACCCGGGCAAGAGGGGCTCGGCTGATTCAATGATGCACTGACTCTATTAGTCTTCGACATGCCGTACATTGTCTATGATATTACTTACATGAGCATTTGAGCCTCCATATCCAAAGGAGTTGATACTTGCTCTTCGTACTGGTAAATCTGGCCATTTGGTGCTCTCCGTGACTATTCTCAGACGGCCGTCCTTCAAGTCGATATTTGGGTTTAGATTCTGTATCCCAATCGTTGGGGGGATGACACCTCGCTCTATTGCCAACACGGCCTTCATCACCCCCGAGATGCCGCTAGAGGGCTCACTGTGACCCAAGTTTGATTTTATTGACCCGATCAGCAATGGCTTCGAAGCTGTCTTTACGTCTGCGAATAGTCTTCCAATAGCAGAGACTTCGATAGGGTCACTGGTATCACATTAGAGATTCTCTAAGGCATACTAGAGACTACCCGTTACGCACCCAACAGGTGTCCCTGTGCCATGACACTCAAAGTACCCTGTAAGCGACATATCAAGACCGCCGGCACGCTCATATGCTCGCCTCATACAAGCCTCTTGGCCATCGGGACTAGGATGAGTAATGCCGCCCGTCCGCCCGTTAGCGTTGAACGACGTGCCTCGGATAATTGCACGAATTGGGTCTCCGTCTGCTACTGCCTGCGATAGTTTCTTGATAAATAGTGCTCCGATGCCGTCGGCACGAGCATATCCGTCAGCTGTTAAACTTGTCAATACTCAACCATATGCCCGGGCACAAGAGTGTGATGACTGACCTCGCGAATCAAAGGTATGGCAGACTGAGGKAGGCGAAACAGCTCCAAGGACGGAAGAAAATATCTGGCACTCAGGAGTCAGGATTAAGTTTGATCCCCCGACCACCGCAGCCATACAATCCCCGGTTTGTATTGCCGTGCAAGCGAGGTGTAGTGCATAGAGAGAACTAGAACAGGCTGTGTCTAGAGTCATGGAGGGGCCCTTAAGATTGAATACGTAGTTAATACGATTGCTAAGGATGGTAACACCGCTACCAGTAACCGAGTATGGCAACGCATTCTCGGCGTCGCGATAATGCATTAGCTGATGGTCGTAGTTGAAGTTTCCTACAAATGTACCGGTATTAGACCCAGATAGTTTATGGAGAGGAACGCCTGCCGACTCAAAGGCCTCATACACGACTTCCATAAACTTTCTCTGGGCTGGGTCTAACGCAAGGACCTCCTTTGGGTGTATTCCGAAGAAGTTTGCATCGAACTGTCGCACATCAGATTTGAGGAAACAACCGCCTTCAGTCTTGAAAGATCCTGGCCTATTTCCATCAGGATGATAGAACGCCTCTCCGTTGATTCTTTCCTTTGGGAACTTGCTGTACGCATCCTTTTTAGCCTGAAGGAAGTCCCATAGTTCCGAGGGCGTCTCCGAATCACCGGGCCAACGGCACCCTACAATATATCAGTGATAGCCCTGCCGGTTGCGAATGTAGATTGAGTGCCTTACCCATACCAATGATTGCAACGGGCTCTAGTGCCTCTGATGCATGAGGTTCCGTGACAGGGATCGGCGACATGTTGGGTGTTACTAAAGCAAGTTATCGAGCTAAGGTATTCCACACTGAAGGCCTTTAGATTTTGCCAGGCTTAATGAAGCTGTTTGATAGACGATAGTTCTAAATGAAAGTTACAATTCACGACGGGAAAGTAGTTGATTTGTCACGTGTCTGTAGAGGGTTCACATTTTACATCCAAGCCAACTCGACCGCCTTTGCTAATGATATATCGTGGTCAATTAACGCTTTACGATGCCTAGTACGCTGGAAATTCAGTAAGACGAGAACCTGTATTACGACTTGACAATGACTTCTCATATCCTGACTACTATTCGATAACGGTACACATACGATAAGTGAGGTCTATCGTACATTTCCAGTTGCTTCCATTGGCTACACCGCAGCATAGAGACACCCCATGAGTACGATCAAGAAATTGGTAAAGATATTACGCACTCCAAGACAGTCCCCAAACCTCAGGATGACCGCATTACGCCAAGTTACACTCGAGACGTCAGTGTTCGTAATTAACGACCGTAACATGTCAGGTTAGTGACATGACTGCATTGCCTACCTTAACTGTATATCAGCAGGCTGTCTATGACCGCAGTGCTGACGTCTGACGGTATTATGCAGGGTCCCAGACTACCACTGAGGTAAATGCCACAAGGGTGGCATCATAGAGCATTACCCCTCACCAGGTGTGGCTGATCGTGATTTCGTCTGAACGCCTCTAACGTACCTTAGTAGGAATTCCAAATATCTAGCGGCTCTTATGGTATTTCTTACCCCAAGTTAGAGGTTTGGCTGGCGTATTATAGCTGTGGTATCGTAGCCAAACCCTGTGGCCGTAACTCAAACATAACTTTATCTTGACATGATGTTGTTCCAACAGGGATTGAGACTGGACTTTTTACTGTCTTTGATGCTGCCCATATGGACTAGGACCACCTTAGCAGAGAATTCGTCTGCCGTATATACACCCGCGTTAGGTGGACAGCAGCAAGTTCTCGCTTGGACTGGAGTTAATGAATTAGATATTGCAGTCCAGGACGAATATTTCAAGCTTTCTCTCAGGAAAGAGTTAAAGAAGAGGTTATCGTCCGAAGCACGTATCTTACTGCCTGGAGAAGATGGCTTCGCGGCCCTCGACGCACGATATACGAATTATAAACGACCATATTACATTGCTGCCGTCAAAGTATCGGATGAGAAGGACGTCATTGAGACGGTAAAGCTCTCTAAAGTCATCATGGACGGTCAACTTATCTTTCTAGGTAAACTATGCCCGTTCCAGGGGTATACAGTTCGCTGCACGATCAGGAGGTCACTCTTTGACGAGCTCCCTTCGTCGAATCAAGAATGCTATTGTAATTGATATGCGGCAGCTGAACAGTATCAAATACAATGAAAAGACAAAGCAAATGACAGTCGGCGGTGGAATCCAAACCGGGGAGTTCGCAAACGCAACGTTTGCGAAAGGGATGGAAGTGAGTAAGTTGACTAATATTTCATACCGTACTAAATTATTTTGCCCCACAGCCTATACCAGGGTCTTTCGAAGCCGTTCTAATAATTACAAGCCGTCGGGTCTTGCCCGTGTACTGGTGTACTCGGAATCTCTCTTGGAGCCGGAATCGGTCGCCTTCAAGGGAAGTATGGTTATCTGAACGACAACATGGTTTCGGTTCGAATGCTTCTCGCGAATGGTACAGTGATAGAAGCATCCAAAGAATTGAACCAAGATCTGTTCTGGGCTCTTCGTGGCGCGGGACATAACTTTGGTATTGCACTTGAGGCTACGTATCAGGTTTATCCCCAACTTAATGATGGCAAGCATTTCGTCGTGGATTTTGAGTTTGGGCTAGATAAAGTGGAAGAAATCTTTGAGGCAGTTAATTCTGTTTCTAGCCCAATGCCCAATGAGGTTGCAATATTCGTCATCGGTCGACGACGAGGAGCAAACGGACAAGTTGGTTCCCCCTCAGGTTCCAATAATTGATCATTCAGCTCATGAGTGCTACAGCCAACCATAAACATTAATCTTGTATACTCCGGCCCTGAGAAAGAGGCGGAGCCCTTCGTTAAACGGTTCGATGCGATATCGCCGGTCTGGAAAGATGCGAAAGTGGCAACGGTGAGTAGTACCAAGTTGCAAAAGATCCTTTCACGGGTATTTTGAAAGCACGGAATCCCGAATAGGTCTTTTATATCTAGATCCTCTACCATATTTTCCGAGAATCGATGCAACTAACTCAGAATCACGCAGTGGGATGCCTTACCATGGTCAACTTATAATGGGCTGAATAATATCCTCTGCACACCCGAAGGGTGGGCTAGATTTCCTATCAAGAACTTCTATGCCGCGAATGTGAAGAGGTACGACATTCCCACAATGCGTGCTTACTTCGATGCGTGGCAAGACATGAACCAAAAGTACAACGGAGAAGCGATATTTAGTATCATGTTTGAGTCTTTCCCGCAGCAACGTATCCGTGAAATAGCGGACGACGAAACTGCTTACCCATGGCGTCATGGATCGGATCATTTCTTGTAAGGATGGAAGTATACATCTGCAATACGACTATCTCAGCTGACAGATTGTTAGGATGATCGAAGCCGCGTATAAGAACCCCGTAGATGAGGAGCTGCTAGATGGGTGGTTATCTAAACAGCAAGATGCGTTTATTGCCACATCAGGCTATGGTCGCCTCCAACAGTACATTAATTATGGGCATGGCTCGAAAGATCCACCCGAGTCCTTGTATGGATATGAGCCTTGGAGGCTGGAGAAGCTGCGACGCCTCAAAAAACAATATGATCCCGAAGGTTGGTTCAATGGATATCAACCCTTTGTTGACGAAGGTGAGCTCAAAAACCTCACTTGCCGTTAGTTCGGGTTGACCATTACAATATGGAGAATGTTCAACATAAGTCTTCGTATTAAGCACCTTAGTCCTAGCTTACGGTAGTAAATCTATTAGATTTATAAGTCTCTAAGTACATCAACTGCTTAGGTAACTCCTATGTACTAGGTACGTATCGTTGTACCTTCCTACCTCCCTGGAGAGATAGGCATGTAGGTGGTCATCTGTGTGTTTAATTATTCGTTGAATGTACTACGTAGCAAGGATAGCTGTAGGCAGCCACCAGTAGATTAGATTCAATTACTCAGTTATATCCTGGGCTCTCTACATGTAGGTTAAGTTCAATATATTTTATCCGTTAGCTACCTCCTAGGAGGGTATATGGCGTATAATATATGAATAAGTACCTTAGGTACATATCGTTACGTCTCCATAACCACAAATTAGGCAATAAATCATCCTAGAGGCGTTTCTATCATTACATGTTCAAAGCCAGTACATTCTACGTCGACCTAAATGTAGGTAGGTACACTGATATTTATTGCGGTATACGGTTGCGTTCCTGCATGTATATCACCACCACCTTAGCCAACCTTAGTCCAGGTCCATCGACGTCATCTTGGTCATATTCACGCCGTTCTATCTCAACAAAGTCCTGGCAACTTAGATGCTCGTGTTGACGTGTATCATAGTTTGATGAATTGGTTTCGGAAACCGCCTGCCCCAAGCATCGAACCTGAGGCAGCCTCTGTGCTGATGTTGTCGACAACGATTGTCGTCTGGCGTGACCTAGTTGAGACGATAACAAGCCTATATCAATACCATGTTCTCGGAGTACATCGGATCCAGAAGCCTGCGTCGACGTGATTGGGGAGGGAATATTTTGTGCCGAGGTGTAAGAGGCAGGAGATAACGGCGTTGGATTAGATACGTTGGTCGTTACCACAGATGAGCTACTATGATAGTCCCTGTGACGTCTCTGAGAACCACATTCGGAACAGTGGTGCATATCATAAGTGTGGCAATCCAGTCCCGGGGCATTGAATCTCCTTTTATGGCCACCGTGTGTTAAATGAGCTGACGGACTACCTGCCAAAGAGCGGTGCTGTTGCCCACGCTGCATCTCTGGTTGCGATGAGGACCATACAGACGACGGACCAGGCCCAGATGTCACGATTCCATTGTTGATGCCGTGGACGGCTTGCTGAAGACCGGCTGTCTCTCCAAATGACACCGTTGGCCTGAAGCTATCCCAAGGTTCCGATTGTTTCGGCATCATTGGGTGCCCTCCATCTCCGAAGTCAGTAACCGTGCCTACAGTCGCGTTTGGCCCTACGTTACCATAACCAGCACCAATATTCCATGGAGGGCCTACCACACCTGGGTGTTGCGCGAAGTCATCGCTAGTTACGTCTTCAGATCCTACTTCGTCAAAACCACTATCGATCTGGCTTCTGGGGATGTGGGGCCTCGACTCCGTGGGTAAGGTGAACGGCGTCTGAAAGTAAGGATGATTATCGTTATGAGGATTATTGGAATTAACTATGAGCGGCTGGTTGGAAGTGTTCGAGAAATTCTCCCCTGCACTTTGCGCTCGGTCTTGGATCTTACGACCTACTCATGTTGTTAGTCTGGAGAAGAAATCGGAGCTAACAGTGCGTAGTAAAATTGCCTACGATGTTTGCGCTGTGCAAGGCGA
The DNA here is from genome assembly GCA_000931505.1 of Hypoxylon sp. E7406B. NCBI lineage: Eukaryota > Fungi > Ascomycota > Sordariomycetes > Xylariales > Hypoxylaceae > Hypoxylon > Hypoxylon sp. E7406B. The sequence continues at coordinate 25,955 of JYCQ01000278.1, read as the reverse complement.
TTCTGGATTCTCTTGCGGAGCGCAATATCGGAAATATCTGACCAGTCTTCTTCCATCTTATAGATCGCGTTGAAATAGGATAGCCAGGTGTTGTGGCTAGGAGATCCCTGGACTGGTTTACCAGAGTAGATAGATCAGGGCGCCCATAAACATAGCTCAGGAGAACATCCTGCCCAAATTGCCGTAGGTGTCTTTTACATGTACGTGATGATAGGAATTAAGATACGCATTTTTGTAAGCAGCATCAATCGCATACAGCCAAGTCATACATACCTAGGTAGATAGAGGTATCTACTATACGTTCAGCGTCGTGGGAGCAATAGCCTCTGGCCAGAGGCCCTATGGAGATTATGAATATAGGAGTTACTCGAGCCGCAATCTTGCTCTAGTGCTTACGCACTTGACGCCCTTTCACCGCTCCTAGGTACAGCTAAGCGTACGAGCTGGCCAGAACAAATGCCAATGGGTCGTTCGTACGAAGTTTCGTTAGACGTAAATCCGAGCACGCGGCTCAGGGGCGATCGGTTCTTCTTGCTCTGTTACTAACCTAGAGAGGAGTTCATTGCTATGGAATCTACCGCAGGGGTTTGATCCGCAATATCCTTCCAGGTACAGTAATCAATAGCATGTAGGTGAAGGTCGGCAGTGGTGAATGCGGGATATGTAGGCCCAGCGAGGTATGTAAGATACCCCGCGTAGGACTAACTTCGCTAATCCTTACCTTATTGTGCAACTATTGCAACCTTGCGTCAAAATAGAGCCTGATTGGTACCTACATCGACCGTCTGCAGGGAGTGCGAACTAACATTGTTACAACACACCGCCCAAGGTCTACCCGATAATGGGGCTTCCGGTGAGGCTGAAACAATATACGGGAGGCTTGCTACCTACGTAGTAGGTATTTTCCAACTATTCAATGAGACGGACAATCATCGACGCCATGTACGACAAAGTTCATCCGGACCATGACGATAGTTACACAGACAAGTAGGTACCTACCTCAGTAACTACCTACACTTATGTATTTAGAGAGAGGTGTGTGCTACGCGAGGACGCATACGCGAGATAAGACATACCTACATACCTAAAAGGGATGTAACTCAGCCGCCTCTGATCTACATTCTAGGTACTACGTATATGTACTTGGTAGGTAATTGCAATTGGGTGCCTATACCTTCGCAACTTGCTACCCATCGCTATGACTACAATCCAAAACCGCAATCCACCATGTCATACTTACCACTCTACGTCCTATGAACTTTAGAGACGGTGTGCCTTGGCGATGCATCTAGCAGGAATTGTCATATCTCATGAGCCATTATCCAAGGAATACATATGCGCAAGGGGACTTTTTCTAGGGGTGTTGGTTACACGATAGGTTACACAGCAGAAAATATTCCAGCATCTTCGGCCCCGGCTTCGACGCATTAGTGCTTACGTCGTATTCAATCTTCAACCAGACCGGTATAACCACATTTCCCGATGATGGCCTCCTTCGTCTTTTCGCTCAGTTGACCGTTTTACGACGCTGCCATTGATCGGCTCGATATACGCCGAATCTAGTAAGCCTGCTCGAAATTGAGAGAACTACCCTGATTGGTTGTTCTGTATTATGGCGTGCATCCTTATCATGAGATACTATACTATGTAGGCATTGCCAGCCATATTTCAACTACAATCTTTCATGATTACATACCTATGTAGGGGGGTTATGTGTCAGGTACCTAGAGGTATCCCCATGTCTGCAAAAGACCCGACGGAAGTACTATGTACCCTGCCTACCTCTACATGGGTACATTGGTTGGGTAAATGATTGGTTCATGAAAAACCTAAAGAGGTAGGGACGGCCCGAGGCGCGGGGAACCAAGCTTAGTGTGCATTAGTTAAGATCCATTTCTGAGGTATCTACCGCGGCCCAGGTAGAGCTTAGATCTGGTGCTTTTAGCTATACTTTTAGAACCAAGCAGTGTCCTCCCCCCYCCCCCCCCCCACTAGGATTCTCGGCTTGGCGGCTTGGCCCAATCTACACCTTGTGCTATTGAAACTAGACTACGAGTTGTGCCGCACTTTGAATCAACGTCACCTTTCCACAACCTAGTCGTGACTGCGAGTTCTCCTTCAATTTCACCTTCACCAGAGGACCTTTTTCCAGAGATGTGAAGACGTCCCACTGCTCGTGGATGAAGTGGCTGTTTCGCGTGTCGACCCCCGGTAACGTTCCCATCCACCTACCGCTGTTCTCCACGGGCTCCACGTCGAATAAGTAGAAGATTCGTGCTAGCGCAAACGTCATCTCTCGCAGCGCCAGGTTCCGCGCAATGCAGTGTCTTGGTCCGACGGAGAACGGCTGAAATGCCGCTTGTGACAGCTTGACGTCCTCTTCGCTATACCCGGTGCTCTTATCCGCGATCCACCGCTCGGGAATGTAGTCGTGCGGACGGTCAAAATACTTGGCGTTGCGGAACATGGTGAAGTTGGGAACAGATACCCACATCCCAGCCGGGAGCTTCTCGTCCAGTACTGTAATGCCTCCCTCCCCAATAACGCGGGGAATGTTGGATGGGACCGATGGGCATAGCCGCATGGCTTCATCGAGACAAGCCCGTAAATATTTACAATTCTCTGCAGTATTTGGGTGGATGTCTTCTAGCTTGGGGAAGCATTTCTTCAGCTCTTCGTCCAGCTTTCTCATCACGCGGGGATGATTCGAAAGGAAGAACAATGTGGTGTTGATTGCAGTGGTAGACGTATCGGATCCTAATTCCGGGACCTGTCAGACACGCCCCTGTAGTAATGGAAGGATTCTAATGTAGTGCTTACCTGCCATCATTAGCAGAGTTGCTTCCCCTAGTAGCTCATTCTGGCTATAAACGGTTCCAGTCTCGTCATCTTTGTTGTTGATGAGGTGCGCGAGGATATCCTCGTATCCTCTCTCCTCTACTGCCTCTTGGTCCGTATCGAGATCTGCTCTGCTCTGGATGCGCTTGTGGGTGTAATGCCGGGTGTATTCGCCCAACGCGTTAGCCGCCTTGAACAAGTGTGGAAAGAAAATCCTGTCCAACGACAAGCGTTTCAGTAGTGGCTCCTGCCCGGTCTTTTCAGAGGTTAAGTTAGGTACCTAATCAAATATGCCATGATAGAAGGAGGCATCGCTGCCTAGAATTCTTACCATATAGATCCGAACTGCCCGATTGTGAACATTTTTCATGGTCTCTTTACCTTTCCCAGCGACAAATCCGAACGCCTCGCCGAAGCAGAGGCCGCCCATAATGTCAAGCATGAGGTAGTTTATTTCGTCGGCTAGGTTGAAGGTTCTCCATTCACCGGATGTGTCAAATGAATGGCCACCGTTGAACTTCACCGAGAGCTCCTCGACCCTTGAGGAAATGAATGGAGCATAATTAGGAAGTGCTTTGGCAGAAAATGCCTTGCTCATGATGCGGCGCTTTCTTCGGTGCTCCTCCTTATCCGCCGTATTAAAGACATTTCTCGCATGCTTGTTGACTCGGAACGCAGAGTAGAACTCTTCTGGCTTAGAAACGTTCTTGTTGAAACCATATATATCTGCGCGATATGAGCCGTTACTGGTAGTTGCGTCGATACTTGTCAACTTACCATTGAGAGCCTTGACGTTATTGACTGAAAGTTTATTGGGTGAGTAGCGGACCTTCTCCCCTATAATGACTTCCATTAATATGAGTAACACTAGCCAGCCCATAGATGCCAAGATCATACCATATTCATTGTGTAAACGGTAGAGGTAATGGTGAAAGTCACCTCTCCATGCGTAATAAAGTACCGGAAGCCCACAGATCCTCGAGAAAAGGGGACCTGGGTACTTTCTATAAGGATGGAAGACTAAACGATAAATGACTATGCATGTCGCCTATTGAATCATCAATATTCCCTTTATTAGCCAATTAGAGGTGGTAGCAATGAAGCTCTTTAGACTCTAATTCAGAACTCTTTACTCACCCACAAGACAAATACTAGGGCTATGGAGCATATCTCAAAAGGGAAGGCAAGTAACTTGCCATTGAAAAGATTTGGAACATAGCTATGTGTCATAATTAGAAAGGCTCTATCGGATTTTGCTTTTCCGTCTTGAGACCTTTTCATGAAGCGGTACGAATACTAATGCAGAAACCCATCCTTAAGAAACAAGTAGCTGCTTCACAAGTCACACCCAAGAATACTGCCCCGCCTGCTGTTTACTTGACCCCATCTGGTCAGTACGGCATCCACGGCGGCCATATTAACAATAAGAGTGATATACAGACGGAGCAATGCAGTCAGTCTTTCGCCCAGGGTGGTGGAGGTTAGAGCGCTGATACCACTAGTCATGCTGCAAGTCATACGGTCATAACTGTTCCGTACCCTCGGAACTCCGCATTTGATGATCGTTATAGGCCCGAAGCCGGGGTCCGCACAATATTTCCTAACTCCATAACCCGTCCCAGCAGAAATGGTGAATTAGTGAGGGTTGTAAGTTCGCTACCTACCTTACCCAGCACTACGTGCAGGATGCGGTCAAGCTTCATGCAGATTGATGTTTTTGTTAACAAGCTGCGGTCAAGTCTCGGATCAGAAGCCGAGACACTATAGAGGTAATGCCTGCGGTCAGCTTATATGTATGTCAGTTCCATAGTGTTAGGATTCAACTGGACGTCGTACAAAGAGCACTTAGAAGTAGCTGCAGTCATCTTGTTGGCGGGGGTAGCCGACATGGCGGCATGGAAGTGATCACCATTAAGCCAATGGAAGTACACGATTACGAGGTAGGTAAGATCTTACTTGCCTTCGAATATGCTGCTTGAGCTTGTGCTAACGCAAATAGATTATTTGGGTACAGGTAGGCTAAATCAACGGACCAACATTGACGACGGAGATGCGTGATTTGTCTGTGTATACTACCGAGGCAGCCAGATCTATCTATCGGTGCCTCCTCTCGCGGTTGGCTCGACGCCGAAACCGAACCCATTCGACACCGGAGCATGCTTTAACCCCCTATTCAACAGTCCACTTGCTCGATACCTTTTACCTATGTTGTCTTGACAAGAGAAACGCCAACCGTACTTAGGACGACATAATGGCATCTGACACACCAATTGAACCGTGTGAATCTAGTTCTATGAAGATTGAAGCAGACACAAAAGAAAACGAAGCCTGTATTGGCTCAAGCATGCTAACAGCCGACCCAGAGAAGAGGGGCCACGATCCGTCCATTCAGATGTCAACCCAGTCCCTCTCCACACTGACACAACCTCCAAACGGAGGAGTTGAAGCCTGGCTTTTCGTTCTCGCCGGATTCTTCATTTTCATGAACTCATGGTAAACTACCATCCTAATAGGTCACCAACTCGTTCCTAACAAGCGGCCAGGGGAATTTCTAGCTCTTTTGGTGTGTTCTTGGAACACTATCGAACAGAGTTGCTCCTAGGAACTTCATCTTCAACCCTGTCATGGGTGGGCAGCCTCCAGTCGACATTTGTCACGATCGTCGGTATACTTACTGGCCCCCTGACAGATCGTGGCTATCTCCGCCCTGTCATGATTTTCGGGCACTTCATGGTAGTTTTCGGCATGTTCATGCTCTCTCTATGTACCCAATACTATCAAGTAATTCTCGCCCAGGGATTCTGTGTCGGCCTCGGTGCTGGTGCCATTAACATCCCCGCCTTCGCCATCATCTCGTCTAAGTTCACGACTCGGCGGCCTTTGGCGCTCGGTTGCGCCTCGACCGGCGCTAGCATTGGGGGCATCATCTTTCCCATCATGTTCCGTAGGCTGGCACCCACGGTCGGTTTCGGGTGGGCCGTCCGGGCCATCGCCTTCGTCAACCTCGCCATCTCCATCCCAGCCCTGTACATCCTATGCCGCAAACCCGGGACACGGGCGCCTAAGGCGCGGGCCGTCATGGACCCCAGGGCGTTTCGAGAACCCGTCTTCGGTACATTTGTGATCGCGCTCTTCTTCCAGTTTCTCGCGTACTACATCCCACTGTTCTACCTGACGACGTATGCGCGCGTGCGCGTCGGCACGAGCGTCGACTTTGCCTTCTATTTGCTAGCCATCAGTAATGCAGCGTCGTTCTTCGGGCGTACAATGCCTTACTTACTTGGAGGGCGCGTGAGCCCAATCCAAATCCTAATATTCTGGGATACCGTTGGCATCGTGCTGCTGTTTAGCTGGATTGCCGTGGCCTCCACTGGTGGCATGGTGGTTTGGACAATCGCCTGGGGCTTTCTGTCTGGGGTCCTCGTCACGGCCCCAGCGGCCAGCACGTCACACCCTACACTTAGCCCGAGCCTCGATGTAATTGGGGCTAGATTAGGTATGAGCTGGGCGACAGCTGCAGTGGGGGTACTGATCGGCGCACCTATTGCGGGGGCGCTAGCTGATGTTGCTACCGCAGACTTTGTCCGGGCGCAAGCTTTTGCTGGTGCTGTCATTGCTGCTGCCGTGATTTTGTTGGTGATTCCCTTAGTGGCAGCCCATCGATATAACAATAGAAAAGCAGAGAGTTAGGGAAGTGTCTGAAATTTGAAAAGCCGTCGACGATAGGTTCAATGTTGGTAGAGGGGGAGTCCACCGCGGCGGCGCCGCTGAGAACATGGGATTTGAAGGGGTTGCAGCTATGTAGAGGGCCACCGAGCAAATAAACAGGGAGGGGGAGGCGACAAATCATGTCGCAACCTTTGGACGTATTCAGGAAAACACCCAGGCAGCTTGAATCGGGTATGTACCTTTTCAGGTACTTTTTGGGTACCTCCTCATATAAGTATTATGTACCTAGGTAGTTACATTACATGTAGTTCATAGCGGGTACATGTAGGTATCTAAATTTACTCCCCTACCTCCGGTATCGACGTTCACATTAAACCCATTGGGATACGTGTACCTACCCCTATTCCAGTTCCCATGGAAGTTACTAATCTTGTCATATTAGGTAACCTAATGGGCCTAGTCATATACCTAAACTGCCATCTTCGTACATGAAACTCAGCTAGGTCGCTCTCTCCGTAACGTCGTCATAAACCAACGATGAGGAAAATGGCCGTCTTCACGGTACTACACAGTCGCGGTAGGTGAGAAATGCCGGAATCCGACAAAGGATCTTGGTCCGAACCCCAGAAAGATCATTGTTACTCTGGCAGTACGTCCCACAATTGTCAGGTATGTACATGCATATACATATAGTGGGTGTCATTTAGTTAGGTTGAGTCCAGGCTTTGTACCCATACAGTCCACTTAATACATAGGCCCTTTATAGGCATATATAAACATGACAGTAGAAGTAAAAAAAAAAAAAATGTTTTGATTATTAAGCGTTGATAATTAAATTAGAAAAAGCCCTATATAGTATACAGAGATACGCTAATTACATATACAGTCTCATGCATTGAATGGGTTGTACAGGTACAAAGCTCGGACTCAAATCAAATGACACCTACTGTATGTACATGTACCTGGTAACCGGCAGGAGACTGGGGTCTCCACAGATACCTAGGTACCTACCTAACATAATGTCTCGCATGCAGTCAGATCACCGTCATTAAATTCTAGAGTTGTGGTGGAAGAATCATTCCTTGGGTGCTGTCGCCAAGACTGATGAAGATAGTCAGAGTTACAATCTTAGCGACAATTCGATCTCAAAGATCATGGAAAACCTGCATAAACACAACATCATGGCTCTTATAAAGCCTTCCAAATCACTACCATACACCATGTATCAGACCAGCTCAGTCATCAAGTTGAACTGTCTAACAGCAAATAAATCAGTTGTAGCGATAGAGGACTTGGATAAAACATGGTACAGTGTGGGTTCAACGAGCTGGTGCCAGCTCTAATATTCAACGTGAGCCACCATACCTTATCCTGAAATATTTCGACCTTTTCTATTATGCCTAGGTAGCTAACTGGATCCTCTCCATCCGTCAATATAGCTACGAATATTCGCCCTTTATCCCATTGGCAACCTAACAACAGGAGGACTGTGGTCCAATGGCAACGGCATCGGGACGCTGACGTCAGTGCCAGGGTTCAAGCTGACAGTAAACGCGACCACCATTCATATGGATGATTTCAACGTGGTTAATCCGGACGGGCCGTACACTCTCAACGCGCAGGGCCTAGTGAGAACAGATGACGGGCACGTCATCGGGATACACAGCACAGGGCTCCTAGCCAACACTCCGCATGTCCAGGATATCATGGCCAACAGGACAGGCGTCCAGCCGCTGCGCTGGGGCGAGCTTAACACCTTTACTACGTGGACCTTTCAAGCTTCGGGGAAATACGCAGAACTCACCCAGGACACATTCGTGGCGAATATCCGCATCCTCCCGCCAGACAACGAAGACACTGTTACATATATCGAATACCGCCTCAGCAAGGTCCTTGCTGGGCAACTGTGTGATGATTGAGGGGATTGAGACGCCTTGCTGAATCTCAAATTCGCCCAAGGGTACCATATATGCAAAATACGTTCGAATAAGGCGGAGGGAGAAGAGTCTAGATGTAACTATCATGGGGAATAAGAATCTCAAATATCTGTCCCTGTCAAGTTTTGCTATAATATTCTACATTGGAATACATTAACAAGAAATAACGACAACTTTTACCTCATCTAAATCGCGAGTATGTAAACATAAATTGCCTGATATTAGTGTTTATTTCTTCAATAACATTGATAGTGGGGACGTAGCTCCCTGGTATAAGATGCAATCTACCTGCTTTTTAGCTTACAACAGATCCAACATTCTACAGTGAAGTCTCTGTGTTGCATCAATAGGTGGGCTTCCTACATGATGCAGCACGTAGTCCGTGCACACATTGCTTACTTTCCTATTTCCCTAAGCAATGACCATTCGTCTTATGTAACTTATTCTTGATCATCAATTCAATCAAGTCAACACCAATGCATTAGTACGTACACGTAAATCACTATCTGCAGATAGCCTTGTCATTCCAACACTCTGACAATAAAATACGCAAATCTCCATGACATGGTTTGCTCTTCCACCTACTTGCCTTGGGAGGCAGATACTCAAAAGCAGATATCTGGCGACGGCCGGAATGTAGCTTCAATCTTCCATCCGCATATTGTGCTACTTTACATGTCGTGCTGAGCGTTCTTGCTCATATGGCGAACCTTATCGCCGTACTAGTTGATGTCAGTCTCCGCGCGATCTCTCGCTATATTTTATGAGACTTACGTAGTAGAAAACGAAAGGGATCGGAATGAAACATACGGCAAGGCCGCCGAGCAGGGAATTGCCGGGGCCAATGCCAAGTTGACGGAAGAGTGCTCGTGCCTGATTACACATGCTGTTTAGCGTTTACTCGAGTTACGTTAATGTCCTGGAGACTTACAAACAGCGGGAAAACTGCACCGAACGTGGCACGGAAAAGTGCGCTTCCCGCAAATATTGAGGCTGCGTACTGGGAGTATGTGATGCCCAGGTAATTGAAGAGCGAGTTGAACAGCGTCACAACACCAACGGAGAATAATCCGGAGCCTATAATAGGCACAATCCAGTGGATATCCCCCCTTGATGTCCACCCGTACCAAAATAAACATATAGGAAGGGCGAAGGATCCGGCAAACGTAGGCGGAAGTACCATCTCAGGCTTGAAGCCGGGCTTTGTCATTTTGGGGATTAGGTTTACCTTCAGCCACCACAAGAAAAGAGGTATGGTGATGATGGCGAAGACAAAAATACTAATGAAGACAAGTCCTTGCTGGCCGGAATCGAAGCCATAGATCTCACCGAAGACAATGGGGAAGGACTCGAACCAGATGAAGAGTACACCGTACACGAGACCCGCGTATATGTTCATGAGAAGAGCAATAGGCTCGAAAAAGGTCAGTGTGAAAGCCCTAGCGAGAAGCGTGAAGTGGTCTTTCGCAGTATGATGTGCCGCATCAATCTCAGACTGGCTTCTTAGCCTATCGTTTCCAGTTGCCTTTCTTAATCTCTTGGCTCTTTTGTAAAGGATATTGGGCGCACTCGTTTCGGGGAAAAAGAAGAACATGACAATTAGCACGAGAGTGCACATCCATGTGAATACCCAAATAGTCCAGCGCCAACCTTTCGCCGGGGCCAGGAATCCGCCAATGATCGGACCAAACACAGGTCCACAAACACCAGCCGAGGACCAGATACAAACAACGAATACCACAACAGTTGGACGAAATATATCGGAGATAGTACCGCCACCAGTAGATAGGCAGGGCCCCCCTAGGAAGCCCGTCAAGTATCGAAAGACAAGGAAGACGGGCATGTTCGGAGCAAAGCCGACAGCGAGTTGTAACAAGACGAAGCCGAGAAGGGTCCAGAAGAAAATTCCGCTACGCCCAAGCTTTGGCATTTCGGACATGGGAGACCAGAGCATAGGTCCCGTTCCATATCCACTATTTATCGGGGGATAACAAGTCAGCGGTGTTTGTAGGCTTTATAAATCAACATCTAAAGACTCTTCTCACTTACAGGGTAAAAAGGGAAAGACCTAGCGTTGCGACGGTCTCGCTAACGCCAAATTCCTCCATGATGCTAGCTTCGCCAGGAGTATATATGGAGCTCGCAATATAGACAGAAAAAGTCAGGATGCACATTTGGAAGGCGATCAAATACTTCCAACTATTAGGCCAATTCTGGGGATTCTAGAGGCTTGCAGGTCAGATAGACTCTCTTCTCGCACAGATAACACAGGCACATACCTCTGGATCATCTGGACCGTACCAGTCCACTATAATGATATCTTGGACATTTTCGACGACGTGCTGAAAGTCCCGTAAGGCAACAGCTTGGGCGCCATGCTCTTTGTCGGAGTCATCTGAAGACGTATTCCAGTGAGACGATTTCTCCCATATCGACGGATCAATCTCGTCTGGATATCGAAAGAATCTGTTACCGGACAGAAACCGAACAAGCTGGCCGAACGGCGTGGTGTGAAATTGAGTGGCCATACTGGCGGGRGAGAAAGAAAAAAAATCAGAACCGCTTGATTTTGCTAAACATGTTCGAGAAGACGAACATGGTGGCAGTTTGAGTATTTAGACGCAGTACACAGTCAATGACATGGCGAAATGCCGGATGCGCCACCCAAAGAACAACTGGAGACACCTCGTTGTCGTTGCCATTGAGGGACGGGGATAAGGAATTGGATTGTAGACGTCGGACTTTAGTGGGGATTAGATTTGCCTCAAAGTGTTGCCTGCATTAAGACCATTAAATCCGTAAAACTGGAGCCCAACCTGCAGGTTGTGTTACATCACGTCAGCTAGCCCGTTCAGCTGTCCAATAGGATTTCATGCTGCAGTAGGTACTCAGATAACTGGGGCACGGGAGTCTTTATGTATAATCCCTGCTAGGGACACGATGGACCCCTCTTTAAATTCGATACTTTAGGTACCTGATCTCAGGTGAAAACCCCTCCATGATACATCCTTTCGGTAGGTATAAGGCTTAGGCTGGATTCACTTCTCCGTCATACATATGTTAAGAGGTAAGTACCTAGGTAGCTTAAGCATCTACCTAGCGCGAGCAATATTTGCCCTATCACGAGTAGTTGCTTGAATAAATGATATATACTCAGTACGCACCGTGTTAGGTAGGCTTTACATCGGATACGAAGCAGTACAAATGTAAGTAACCTAAATCTTTCTGGTCTGAACTTGCTCGCACTGCATCTCGGCGTTGAGCGGAATTAATGCAAATGCATCAAAGCTCGTACATAAAGGCCGTAGTTTTCATCCCGCGAAGCCGTCATCGCGACTTCACTACCTTGACGGTTTGTATGATGAATTTAAGTGCAAAAGGATCCTTATTGTGCCGTTAGGATGTAGACTGATGTGGAATCCTGTCGAAATGAGGGACCTTATCATAGGTCCCATATGTTTGTTTCCATTATTAAGTAGCGACATCATAATCTCATATATATGGCGCCTCGAGCCAACCAAGTATCAAGGTATATCTCAAAAATAGGTACGAACTCTAATATAAAGGTATTATTAACTAGTCCTAGGAGCTTTGATAGATAATCCAGACTGGGGTTATCGACGGCCCATATCACTCTCCAAGCATCACTTGCGGCTGTGACAAATTTGAGACAGTTGTGTTTACAAACAAGCAGAAACAAACCAGGTACTACTCGTGTCATTAAAAGTGTACTTTGGATCTTGTCCCAATAACCCTCCTCCAAAATCCATCGTACTCAGCTTTGACCTATGATGTACAATGTCCATGTTGTATTTAGAACGATAATCTACTTGGGTACTAACCACTAATATACTGCTAGCCCTGATAAAACTTCTCTACAGGTMCCTCTGCCTGTTTTCGCCACTACTCAGCCCTCCAATACGCGGAATGCGTGGTCAGCTCAGTAATATGGCATAAGGGAAAATCAGCTGAGAGGCATGCGGAACGGTGTCACAAGCAGCCACCTTGGGATTCGGACCCTTACAAGAGTTGAAGGATAGGACTTGTTTCGGATTCTACACATACTACATGCGCGAACCAATCCAACCAGGCCCTGTTAGCTTGGCTTACTTGGATTCTCCTACCACCGGTGGTCCGATTACCCACGCAAGCTAACCGGTCCTGAGTTGCTGGGTCGTGACATTGTATCTACACACAAGAGCTGTCTAGGGTTACTAGTCCGGAAGCTACTCGAGGGTTGTGGCTTGCTCTTGTTTCGTCACATTCGAAGGACCCCTAAGGTATGATATCGCTCGGATGCGACAAGGAATATCAAAATTCAATTTACCTATCAAGAATAAAATGGGTTGATCGTCGCCGGGTACCGAGCCAGCTAGGACGACGGCCTGTCCCGCCTTGTCAGGCTCAGCCATATGGCTTTATTTTTAACAATACCTACTATCGTTTCGGAGCAAGAAACTCCTCAGCTTACATGGTGCAGGCTTGCTAATTCACCGTCAACCCAGCCCCCACATCACACTAGCTGAACGTCTTAGCGAAGGATTCGTGTTCCAGAAGCCTATTCTTCAACCAGAGCCAACAATGTCAGCATCAGGTCTGATACCAGAATCCTCGAATGGTCCTGCTCGCCACACAGTACCTAGAAGGGATCTTGCGTGGTGTTACTTGGATATAAATATGGGCAACACGGCGGCGTCCTCTGTAAGGTTTCGCCGTTTTCCACAGACATGAAGACAATAGTAAAATAGCTACGAAGATACGCATCTAAGCATTATGCCAGCCACTACTGTTAGCCAGAGCCCTGGATCAGCCAGTCCCAATGGGGAGGCGACTACAGCCTTGGAGAAGGCGTCAGAGGTTGTGGACGTTGTTGAAGTGTCAGAGGTTGACGAAGAGGAACAACCTGAGCGATACACTTCCGAGCCTGCGGACCGTTCTCGTCTGGCTGAACCGCTCACATTCGCATTCTCGGGCCGTACAGCCCCTAACCGCCTTATGAAAGGGGCTATGACAGAGCAGCTGTGCACCTATGACTCTAAAGATCCAGATAATAATGGTATCCCGACCCAGAATATTGCAAGGGTATATGAACGATGGGGCCGCGGAGGAATTGGTCTCATCCTCTCAGGTGGCATCAGTAAGTGATATTCGGGCATTATATCTTGTTAATAAACGCAGGGCTAATTATCCTTCGGATAGTGACCAACCCTAGGCATCTCGAGTCTATTGGAGACCCTGCTATCCCCGTAGATGCCCCTTATTTAGGTCCCCGTTTCAATGGCTTCGTAGCTATGGCTAAAGCAGCGAAGGCTCACGGATCACTTATGGTAGCGCAAGTCAATCATCCAGGCCGGCTTTGCGTCTTTCAGGAGTCGCCTATCTCGGCTTCAGACGTTGAAGTCATCAACAACGGCAAGGGAGATGGGTTCTACAGGTACAAGCCACCACACCCTGCTACACACGAGGAGATCCGCGCCGTTATTGAGGAATTTGCCCACGTAGCCGAGTATCTTGCTAAGGCCGGTTGGGACGGCGTGCAGCTCCACGGCGCTCACGGCTTTCTCTTAGCACAGTTTTTAAGCCCCAAAACCAACAAACGAACCGACGAGTACGGCGGCAGCCTAGAGAACCGCATGCGCTTCATTCTCGAGATAGGACGGGAGATCCGTCGCCGGACACCTCCAGACTTTATCCTTGGCATCAAAATCAACAGCACTGAGTTCCAAGACACGGGCTTCGTCACACAGGAGGCACGCGAGCTGTGCAGGGCTCTCGAGGAAAATAGTTTTGACTTTGTCGAGCTTAGCGGTGGGACATACGAGAAGATCCTGATGACGCACCAGCGCGAGAGCACGAAGGCACGAGAGGCCTACTTTCTCGAGTTCGCAGACAAGATTACGCCAGGCTTGACTAAAACGAAGGTATATGTCACCGGTGGCTTGAGAACCACAGGTGGCATGGTGAGGGCTCTGGATACGGTTGATGGTGTTGGGCTAGCGCGGCCGCTATGCGAAGAATGGTACCTTTGCAAGGATATGTTGGAGGGCAAGGTGGACGGGGCTATCATCACAGGGATCGACCCTGGCGATTTCTGGCTTTCTCTGATGGCGGGGAATAGACAGATAAGACTTGTAGGTATGGGATTGGAACCGCCCCCGTCATGGAAAAAAGGGGCTCTGGAAGCACTCAAAGCTGCATACCCGGAGTGGTCGTCGAGAAAGAGCACAAATAAGGAGCGTGAGCGTTACAAGCTCATTGATAAGGAATACATTTCACGGCTGGCCAATTGAAGGAAGGTGTGTGTAGACATTCCATAGCCAGTCGTCGTTTCTCACGTCTCGCTATATTTCTATAGATCTTAACTAGATTATTTCATAGAATAGACACTACAATCTCCTCCAGGACGCATCAATTTCCAAAGTATATCCAAGGTTGTAGCTATAGTGGCGTTTCCTTACAAGTATTCCCGTATATTCAAGCCATTATTCTTGTTTTTAAACCCTCCCATACCTGTATCCTTGCTACCACTAACTCAGGTCAGTAGACAATCATACCTTAGGTACCTATCTAGGACTTTTCAATATAGCATACGTTGATTCAAACCATGCAGAGCTTGAGAATAGAGTTGATACACGCTACTAAAGTAGTGAGTTGCAGAGAATACCACGTACTAGGTACATTAAGACATTGAAGTATATTGATCTCGTAGTGGGACAAACTCTTTGATGAAATGCCCCCTTTCGTGTATGAGGGAGGGCAACATTGAGTTTGTAGATTGGGTAAAGTACCCCCCTCATGGAATTGCCCGGGCGAGTTACACAACGTTCAATGCATGTACTGTTTGAATCCTCTGAAACCTGGTGTTAGTAAAATAGTAACTCCGAGCTTATGCGCGGTCAGAAATTGTCTCGCCGTCAGATTATGATTCTAACCGTGCTGTCGTATAATGTTGCGACCCGGATGGATGCCAAGTTTACCGATGATAAGCCTGACAACCCCTGTTAAGTCTGACATGACACTGACCGCATATATGCCAGGTGGTCAGACGTGTGACGGGTTTGGAGATCCAAATATGGGTGTGAGGCCGCGGTACCACACGCCTTTTCGACAACCGATCAGTTTATACCAGCGTCTACTATCTTTGTTATGGTTGGATCGCACATGGCACAAGCATGGTTTACGCAATCCACCATATCTACAGGCTACGCCACTGGACAGATGTAGCTGGTATAGGGTCAAAAACACATCTCACTTACCTTGTGCTTATGAGTTATTTGCGAGTCGAGGGGAAGGGGGCATGATGTAGCCTTAGCAGCCAGTGACACAGTAGCGTTTTCTTCTTACATTCCGTGCCCTCACATGTACATAGACGCTCAAATGATATCATAAAGAGCCTACCTAGATACCTAACTCAGCGAGGTATTGGTAATAAGGCACTTACAGGTGCGTTCTCCATAATGAAGATGTATTAAACGATGCCAGACCTTTCGAGTACCTAGCTAGTACAGGTAAGCAATTCCTGTAGGTACCTATCCAGACTAAAGATTACTTGGATATTCTAGATTCCAAAAATAATTCAGCACCGACCTTAACGCATCATGTTCTGTTGTTCTATATGAGTTGGTCTGACTCATTGATAATCATGTGCTAGTATCTCGGAGTAGCGTTTTCCTAAGACGTTCTGCGTTATACCATTGCGGTATATTAGGTACCTAGGTACTTACCCGAAGTCCCGCAACTACATCTCTCGTGAATCCTTTTCTACTAATGAGTTCGAGAAGTATAATGAACTAGAACGGTCATTGGGAGTGTAATCGTAATTAGAATACTTCTAATGGACAACTGGGAGTAAATTTAGTACGCTAAACTTTCCACGGGGAACAGGTATCATACCACCTACTATATTATCTCAAGCCTGCACCTTCAATATGAGTATTTCTTAGGCCCACCTACTTGTATAGCGTCGCTAGCAGTTCGCAGGAGTTTCGTACCGAGATATAGGTACCTCCATAATAGAATAAAATTGATGCCTAGGCTTTCAAATGTCTGTCGAGGAGCGCTGTCCTCTCTTATAGTACGTAAATAGCTATCTCACTGTGACCTAGAAGGGCCCACGTGAGACCCTACTGGTATCTCTCCCCTGTCGTATTTGTCCCTAATACTATTCTACCATGACAGCTGTCAAGACTGTCACGATGTTGACCATGGAAGGGGGTAGAAGCATCGTTGTCAGGGAGGAACTACGAGCCTACCTGCTACAGAGCTAGGTACCTAGGTATACATACAGTCTTAGGTCTCCCTTACCACGTCCGAAGTATCTGAGGAACGCCGTAGTGCTACCATCTTGGCTCCCAACAAAGATAAATCATGCACAGATGATGCAAAACAGATATAGGGTCGCTGGTTGTATAGAGGGAGTGCTATATTGACCTTGATATCTGACTTCTGAATTCTATGGCCCAAAACTTCCGTTTATGGTCCATGATATCCATTACAAATAGGGATCCTACTAGCATACTACCGGTACAGCAAGTGGGTCACCATCCTCTCTTTCCGCCATGATTTCCATCCCGGCACTATCCAGGAACTTAGTGAGTTAGTAGTACGTTTCCATTAAGGATACAGCTATTAAGGCCAAATGCATATTATGACGTCTCCATAGTAAAGGCGATGCTCTCTACTAGTATTAGGAAACCCGCTACTTCTAATGAAGTCTTACTATGGGTGCAATGTATTGGTACAGGTAGTCCAATATACACCCCTTTGTCGCTGCACCACGTGTAGTAAACTGGTCTAAGGGCCTAGATATCTGGATCTGTGATCGTACCTTAGGCATATATACCTACCTACTTATAGAGGTAGGTACTTAGCTTTAGGCTCCTTAACCAACTAAATTTCAGAGAACCGCGTGCAAGGTCGCCATTTGGTAGTCCTCGTATTCCAGAACTTAGGATATAAACGAGCAGTGTTTCTGTCTCTAGTTTTCATGGTTACGAATTTTCCAACCATTAATGTAATCAAAAGAGATAATGTGATATACTTTCTTCAGCATGTGAGAGGCCAAGTTACAACCATTGAAAAATTAGGAATTCAAAAGTCGCACGTATACTTTACCTTCCTACATGGTAGCCAAGCTCCCAAGTTCACGCCACAGCGGCTGGGKGTTTTACGGGGCGGCTCTATTCCGCGGACGCGGAACTCCCTCCTCCCCGTCACTATACGGTGCGAAATTTTGTGAACCCAAGCAGGGGTCTTAAGTTACATTGGTATCCACCGTATTGATCCGGGGAGGTATAAACGCGTTGCTTATCCGTTACGGTAAATATGGCTATTATTCTTATAACGGCAAAATATACATTATAAAACGGGGAGGGATATTAAACACTTTTATAAAATATATGTTAAAAAGTGAATATAATATTAATATTATATTTTAATAAGTTTATAATAAAGTTAATATAAAGTTAAAATAAATTAATTTATAATATATAAAAATAATATATAATTAATAATAATATTTTTTTAATTATAATGTTAATATAATATAATAATAAATTAATTATAATGTTTTTTATAAATAATTTATTAAATATAATAAAGTTTTAAATTTTTAAAAGTTTATTAATATAAAGTTATTATTATAATTAAATGTTTTATTTTTTTAAATATTATATTTAAACGTTAATAACTTTTTAAAGTTAATATACTTTTTTATAAAACATTATATTTATAAATAAAATAATATTTTAAAAAAAATAATGTTACGTTATAATATAAACTTTATAATTATAAAATTTTAAAGTTTAATTATAATGTTATAATTAATATTTTTATAATAAATTTAATTATATTAAATATAAAATAATTTTAAATAAAAACATTAATATTTAACTTAATATTATTTTTATTAAAATTAAATTTTATAATAAAAATATGTTAATTAATATAATGTTTATTTAAAATATTTTATTATTTTAATATTATAAAAGTTTATAATAATTTATCTTTAATAATATAATAATATATTTAATAAAATTAACATTTTATATTATTTATTTAACTTAATAATTTAATTTACTTATTTATTTTATTTACTTAATTAATTTAAATATATTAATTATAATAAATTTAATAATTAAACTTATTAAAACTTATTAAAATAATAAATTAATCTTTTTTAAATATTATAACATTAAAAAACATTAATTATTATAATTATTATTTATTATATAATGTCGTTTTATTAAAGTTAAAACCGTTAATATATTAAAGTTATTATGTAAATTATAATTAATTAAAATATAATAAAATTTATTATAACTATTAATTAATAATAAATATAAAATATAAACTTTAAATATAAAATGTTTAATATAAAAATATTTTTAAAGCGGTGAATTTAAAATTAATTAAAATATATAAAATGCTTATTATATATTAATTATTAATTAAAGGTAAATGTAAAATATAAACTTTAAATATAAAATATTTAACGAAAAGAATATTTTAAAAGTATTAATATTAAAGGTTTAAAATGTTTTGTTATAAATAACTTTAATATTTTAAAGTTAATTATTAAAATAAATTTAAATAAGTAAAAAATACCTTATATATTACATAATAAATTATTACTTTAATAAGAATATATTAATGTAAAAAGCTTATATTTTATTAAAAAATAAAATTATTATAAAATATTTAATTAATAAAGTTAATAAAAATTTAATTTATTTTAATATAAAAAAACTTTTATAAAAAATTATAATTAATTATTACTTTAAATAAAAAATGTTATAATTTAATTATAAATTATTATAATATTAAGTTTACATTTAAACTAATTAAATTAAAATAAAATTAATTAATTAAACTTATAATTTAATTAATTAAACATATAAAAATATTAAGTTAAATAATATTTAACATTAAAATTATAATTAAAAAAATTAAAAAATATTATAAATAAAAAATTTAAGTAAATTTCTTAATATTAAATAAAGCGACTAATTTTTCTAATTTTAAATAATTTTATATTTTATGTTATAAAATTTTTAAGTCTTAAAATTATAAAACATTTACCATTAAAATTAAATTTAATAAATTTTTACTAAAAAATTTATTAACTTTAAAAAAATAAATGGAAAAAAATATAAAAAAAATATAAAAATATTATAATATAAGTTATTTTAATTAAAAATAAAAAGATATATATGTTTTATATACTTTTAAAACTAACATTTTTAATTATAAAAATGGCATAATTTAATTAACATATATATAATGTCATAAAAAATTTAAAAAAAACGTAATTAAATAATTAATCGATTTTTTTATAATAAGCGAATATAAAATAAAATTTAACTAATTAAAGTAAATTAATTTAAACGATAAATTATTAATCACGTTTAATTTAAAATAACTTTAATTAATGAAGTAAAGTTAAAAAATATAAAAAAAAAAAAAATAAAGTAATTAATTAAAATAAGTAAATATGAAAAATGAAAAAAAACTTATAAAAGTTATAACTTTTATTTAAAATATTATAATTATTATTAAATAACCATTAAATTTAACATAATTTAATTTAAAACTTACTATAAAAATAAAGCATTAAATAAAAAAATTATAATATAATAAATTTAAAAGTTATATATTAATATTATATTTCCTTAAAATATTATAATACTTTTTTAAAAGTTTTTAACTTAATATAAAATATTAACTTTATATATATTAAACATTATATTTAATAAATAACAATAAGTTTATTAATTTTAATATTATTTATACTTTTTTTTTACTTATTTTTAAAAATTTTATTATATTACGTTTTAATATTAATTTATAAAATAAGTATTAAAAAAAGTAATTTAATATTAAACCTTATATAATAAATTATATAAAAATGATAATTAAAAATAACTATCGAAATAACGTGTGTTAATAAGTAAATAATTTATTAATTTAAACAATTATAAAATTTTAATCATTTTTATTATAAATTTTAATAAAGTCTTTTATCGAAAAATATAAACGTTTATTCTTTTTCTTATAATGTTTTATTAAAAAAACTTTAACTAATAATAAATTATTATTATAACTATTTACCTTTTTACGAAAAAAAATTTCTTTAACTATTATAAAAACATATAATTTAATATTTACATATGTTTTTTATATTTACGAAAATATATTACTTATAATTTTATGGTAAACTTATTAAGCCTTTCCATATTTTTAAGGTTTACGATATTTAAAAGTGGATTATTTTAAGTAATAATATACTTAATTATTAACTTATAAAGTGATTTAAATAATACATAATTTAAATTTTTTTAAATGTTAAAATATAACATGTTTTATTTATTATTTTTATCTTTAAATTTAAATTATAAATTTAATGTAATTATTAAAAAAAGATAAGTTATTTTTACTTTTTAAAAAATCTTATATAATTTAAAAATTATATCCGTAAAATATTTAAAAAATATAAAAAAAATTATTTATAACACATTTTTTAATGTTATAAAAGTAAAAGTTACTTTATAATTATTTATTATATTAATTTTTCCTTTATATTCCTTAATAATTAATTAACTTTTAACTTAAATATAAAATAATAGATTATTAAGTTATTATTAATATTTCTTTTTTTTAAGTAAAATTAATATTAAATTATATACTTTATATTTAATTATTATTTTTAAAATATAAAGATTAATGTAAATATTTAAAAGTCTTTTTATATTTAAAAATTAATTAATTTTATGTTATAAATTAAGCGTTTAATGTTATTACGTTAAAACGTTTATAATTAAAAAAGTTAAAGTTTCATTTTTTATTATAAAATTATTTATTTTATCGTTTATATTTAAATTTTATATTTTAATGTTTAAATTTTATATTTTAATAATAAAAATATTTACGTTATTTTACTTTAATTTAAGCATTTAATTTTATTTAACTTTTGTATCGTTTATTTATTTTTAATTAATATTTATATTAATTTAATAAAGTAATTAAATCGCTTTTTTATTAACGATTATATTTTATTTAAATAATTTATGATTTTTTGTAATTTAACTTTATTTTAATATTGTTATAAAAAAGTGTGTAAAAGTTTAATAAACGATTATTACTTAATTTATTATATTAAAATTTTGTATTTAAATTAAATATATTAAAGTGTTTAAATAGTCTTTTATAAATGTAATAATTATTTCTTTATAATCTTTTTTTATATAATGTCTTTTTAATTAATAACGAAAAAAAAATGGAAAAATAATAGCATTTTTAATAAGTTTTTAAATTTTTTAAAAGTCGAGATACTTTTTCGATAATTATAATTATTATTAACTTAAAGGAATTAAAAAAAATTAATAAATAATATAAGTTTTAATTAATGTTAATGTTATAAAAAAAGATAATAAGTTTTTAAAAATAAAATTATAAAAAATATAAGAAAAGTTTTAATATTTTAAATAATAAGTGTTAATTAATTGATTATAAATAATGTTTAATGTAAAAAAAAGGGAAGTTAATATATTTATAAAAAGGTTTTTATTATATATTTTAAAAGTGTTTAATTTTTTAAACTTTTAAGTTTTAAATATTTTTAAATGTGAAATCTTATGTTAAATATTAACGGTATATATATGATATTTATCATTATTTATAATATTATACTTTAAGTTTTTTTAATTATTAATTTTAATAAAGTAATATTAATATAGCCGATTTATTTAATGGTTAAAATACTTAAATAACTTTTATTATAAAGGTATATTTTTAATAATGTAATTAATAAATGTATATATAAAAATGCGTTAACTTTTAATATTTATTTTTAATTTATTATTTAAATTTTAAATATAAAATAAAGCCTTTAAAATATTAAAAAGTTTAATAATATAAAAGTTAAATATTAATAATAAAATATTATGTTTATAAACTTAATGACATTTTATAAAAAAGTTATCGATTAAATATATATTTATAATTACTTAATATATATTACGATAAAAACCGAATATATTTATAAATATTTAAAAAGGTAATAAAAAAACATTTTTTTTTATAAATTTATTTATAAAATATTAATAATTAAACGTGTTTAATTTTAATTTACTTTAATAAAACGATATCATTTTAATTAAATGTAATTTTTAACTTTTATTATTAAAAATATATCGAATAATATAAAGTAAAAATAATAATATAAAAAGTTTAAATTTATTATTTAAATCGAATTTATAATTAATAATAACCGATTAAATTTAATAAAATATTACGTTAAGCTTTAATGAAATTTATTAATTTTTTATTAATATTAACTTTAAGTAACTTTATATAAATTATAAAGTCTTTAAACTTTTAAAAGTTTTTATAATTTAATTAAGTAAATTATTTTATTTATAAATTATTTAAATTAATATAATAAATTTCTTAATAATAAATATTATTTAAGTTATTATAATATAATTTAAGTTATAATATATTACTCGCTTAAAATATTTATGTTTTTTATAATTATTATATTTAAATAAACATAAATTTATTATATAACGTTATTAAATAAAATTAAACGCGAAAATAAGTTTTTTATTAAAGTAATAAAAATATTAACTTAATATAATACGAAATAATTCTTTTTATTAATATGCTTTTTATAAGTTTTAAATAAGTTTATTAATATAATAAGTTATATTTTTATAAATGTTATAATTAATTATAAAAGAAAATAAAAACGTGGAAATTATTTATAATAAATTAAATATAAAAATGTTTTTTTTTAAATATATGTAAGTTAATAATAAAATATAGTTAAGTTTTAACGTTATTTTTTACATTTTTCGTAAAAGGAAACTTTTTTTAAACTTTTAAAATAATATTAATTTCCATTTTAATATATCTTTAATATTTTTAATAATTTTTATTAATTAAAATATTTTTATTAATTACGTATATATTATATAAGAAATATAATGGTATTATTTTTAAATAGTTAATATAATATAAAAAAGGAAAAGTATATAATAATTAAAGGTGTAAATAATTTCGGTTAAATTATTAACTAATTAAAAAATTTTAATAAAAAAAATATAAAAGGATATTTTAATAAATAATTTTTTTTCCTTATTAAACTTAACATTTTCTATATTTATATTTTTAATTACGTTAATAATTTTTGTAATAATTAAATTTAATAACTTTATTTTATTAATATTTTTTAAATTATCTTTTTTTAATAACACTTATTTTAATATATTATAAGTAATTTTAAATATCGTTTTTTATATTATATCATTTATTAAAATTTCGTTAATATTTAGTAATATGTTAATTTATATAACATTTTAAAATTAATTAAACGAGGCGTTATTATTATTTATATTAAAGTCGTTTTAAATTATCCATTTATTAATATAAAGTTTAATGTTAATATTATTAAAATTAAAATTTATAATAAATGGTAATTAAAAAGCTTTTAACATAATTAGCTTATTTAAAAAGTTAAAAAGATTATAATTATCGATATTACGAAATTAAATTATTAATTAACGTATAAATTATATTAATAATATAATCTTTTTAATTTAATTAAAAGTTATAATAAAATATTTTCGTAAATATTTATAACTATTATAACATTAAAATGAAATGTAAATTAATTCATTAATATTAATTTAAATAGCGTAATTATATTACGAAAAAATGGAATTAAGATTTTTTAATATATTATTAAAAAAAAAATAAAGTTTAAATATTATATAATTTTTTTTTTAACATTTATATTTATATATAATAAATTTTAAATTAATTATTATATTATTATATTAAAGTAAGTATAACTTAACTTTATTTTTAATGAAAATTATTTTAAGTTTAATATATATTTTTAATTTAATTTTATTATTTTTTTAAATATTATTAATTTATAAATTTATTTAAAATATATTACCATATGTTTACTTTTTTAAAATAACGTTAAATATAATTAATAATGTAATTATTAATAATAATACTTAAAACGGTAATTCTTTTATTTATCCTAATTTTAATCTTAATTTAATATTTAATTTTAATGTTAATAATTATAATAATAATAACTTTAAAAATAAAAATTAAATTAGTTAAATATATAAATTTAAAATATTAAATATTATAATTATTTTTAAATAAGTTTAATTTTAAAATAATAAAAGTTTTAAAATATATTAAAAGTGTTTTAAAGTTTATATTTTTTTACTTATAAATAAAACTATAAAAATATTAACTTTTTTATAAAAATATTTAAGTTAATATCGTATTAATAATGCTTTAATAAATATGGTTAACTTAAAAAAAAAGCGATATATAAAAGAAATATTAATTATTAATAATTAAATTATTAATTATTTTATTAAAAAATTTTAACATATATTAAAAGTTTTTTTTATTTTAAATTTTAATATTTTTTGTATTAATATTATATTTATATATATTATACGTAATTATAAAATGAAATTAAACTTAATAATATATATTTTTAATATTATATAAAAGCAAATTATAAATAATTTTAACATTTAAAAATTAAAATTAATAATAACTTTTAAAGTTTATTTAAAATTTAATAATTTAAGTATATTAATATATTAATATTAATAGTTAAACTTATATTTATAATATTATAAAAAACCTTTAAAATTTTAACTTTATATAAAATATAAACTTTATAAAAAATTAAGCTTTATTATATAAGCGATTTAATTTAAATAACTTTTTTTAAATATTTTTATAAATTAATATTATTATAAATGTAAAGAAATTATTTAAAAAGTTTATAAAATAATATAAAAGTAAATCTATTAATTTTAATATAAAATAACCATTAAATTAATAAATTTATAACTATTTATATTAAATTTAATGTTTATATAAAATAATATCTTTATTATATATTTTAAGATATTTATACATATTTAATTAAATATAATTTTAATTAAAAAAGTTACTTTAACCATTTTAACGTTATTATATATTTAAAAATATAAGTTTTTAATAAACTTATATATTAAAATATCGTATTATTTATAATATTAAAGTTTAATAAAAAGGCATTAATATAAAAAAGGAAATTTTATAACTTAAATAAAGATTTTAAGATTTTTAAACGTTTAAATATTTTAATTATTTAAGTTATTAATAAATTATTTTATATTAAACCATTTTTATAAATTTATAAATTTCTCATTTATTTTTAATTTAAAAATGTAAGTTATAATATTATTATATATAAAGATAATCGATTATAAAATAACTATTAATCTTTAATAAAATTTATAATTATATTTTTTATTTAAATATAAAATTTCTTACTTATATTAAAAAAAACTTATAACTATATTTTTTATATTATAATAATAATTTATAAATGTTTTAATGATAAATATTTAATTTTATATTTAAATAAAACTTTTATATTAATATATTAACACATTATAATAAATTATAATATTATAATATTAT
>JYCQ01000277.1:0-58018 GCA_000931505.1 Hypoxylon sp. E7406B | reverse complement strand
TTTACATTTTTATATATTTAAATAAATAACTTTTATTTTTTTTTATTATATATTTAATATAAGTTATATTTTCTTTTACATTTAAATAATAACCTTTTTATATATATAATTATTATATTTTAATTAAATATTTCATTAATAAATATTATTTAAAATACCTTTAATTTAAAAACTTTTAATAATTTTCATTTTTAATTAATTTTTTTTAAACTTATTTTTTTTATAACTTAATTAAACCTTTATTAATTAATTTCTTTTAAACTTACTTTTCTTTTAACTTAATTAAGCTTTTATTAATTAATTTTTCTTAGACTTATTTTTTTTATAATTTAATTAAACCTTATTTAATTAATTTTTTATAACTTTATTAAATTTTAATTTATCTTTAAAAGATTTAAAAAATGAAAATGTTATAAAATGGTAATTATTATTTTTAAAAATAACTTTTCTTAACGTTATAAAAATAAAGCTTTATTATAAAATTTTAATATTAATTTTAATAATAAAGTCTTTTAATTTAAAGTTAAATTATTTATAAATTTCGTTAATAATTATTAAAAAGTTAAATATATATTTAACTTTTAAAAGAAAATTTAAACTTTTAATAACTTTTTTATAGATTAATATCGATTATATTTAATATAATATGTTATAAATAAGTTAAAATTAAAATTTTAAAATTACTTTTTAAATCATTTAATATATAAATTATAAAAGTTATTTCGTAAAGTTTTACTGTTATATTTATTTTTAAAAAAAAATTTAATATATAAATTTAATTATCTTAAATATTTTTTTTATAACAATAAGATTATAAAGGTTTATAAAAAATACTTATCTTATATTAAAAATAAAGATATATTAAAAACTTATAAATTAAATATGCTTTAAATATTATATATTTATTTTTATTTTTTTACTTTAAAAAATTTATGCTTTTTAAAAAAAAAATTTATATCGTTAAAGTATACATTTAATTTTATTATTAAGATTATTTTAAATTTATTATTAAACTAACTTAATAACTAAAATTATTAGAAAATATTAAGTTATATTATTATTATCGTAAATAATTTATATTTAATCGTAAAAATTTTACTTTAAAAAATCGAAAACATTATTAATAATTTTTATATTATATAATATAACTTTAATAAACTTAATAAAAATATTTTAAAACTTTTTTTAAAGTTATATAAATTTGTTATAATAAAGGTTTTTATATAATTAAAAATTAATAATTATTTATATTATAACATTTTATTTAATAATAAATTTTAATAAAAATAAAGTAATAAAAATAAAGTTATATTAATAAACTTAATAAAAAGATTAACTTATATAAAAAATGTTATAACAAAATTTATTAATTAATTATTTTATATTTTACATAAAGATAATTTAAATCTTATATATAATATAAGATTAAAAAATAAGGTTTTAAATTATAATTTTTTTAATTTTAAGTTTAAAAGTAACTTAAATTTTAAATTAAATTTAAAAGAGATTTTTATATAAAAATTAATTAAGGCATTTTAAAAGGTGTAAAAGGGGATATTAAAGTATTAAAATAAACCTTTATTTATTTTTATCGCTTTAAATAATAAAATTAAACATTTTAATTTACTTTATAAATTAACAATTACATTAACTTTATTTATTATTTTCTCTATAAAAAAAATAAATTAAATAATATATAAGTTATAAATTTTATTTAATAATTACTTTATTATAAAATTTATAAATTAAATAATAATAATAATAAAAAAAATATAATAAAATAAATTATATTTAATAAATAAATATATATTTACATTTTTTTAAGCTAATAATATTTAAGTATTTAAAACTTAAACTATTTTATATTAATATTTATTATAATTTTACTTTATAAATAAAATAATTTAATAATTATTAATAAGAAAAAAAGGTTAAAATTAATGAAATATAAGGAAAGAAACTTTTTATATAAAAAATATTATAAAATCTTAATTTTATATTTACGCAATAATTAATAATATTTATTTAAATAAACTTTTATTAAATTATTATAATATAAAGTTATAGTTATTATATATTTAATTTTCCCATTTTTAATATTTAATTATATTATAAAAAATAATAATAATTAAATTAATTAAATATAATTAAAAAGCTTAAAACTTATTAAAGTTTAAACTATTTTTAAAATTATTATTATAAAAAAACTCTTTATAATAAAAAAGGAATTAAAAAAGTATTAATTAATTAATAATTTTTATATAAAAAGGTTTATAAAAGAAATATTTACTTATAAATAGTAATAATTATTATTAAATAAAAAGAAATATAATTAATAAAATTAATTATAAAGTTTTATTATTAAAAATAAACCTTTAACTATTTAATTTATAATAAACTTAAACGATTTAAATAACTTAATTTATATTAAAATAAATTAAAAATTCCATAATAATTAATATCTAAAATATATTAAAAAAAAATTAAAAAATCACTTACTTAATAATTATTAAGTTATTATTAAAAAGGTAAATTAAAATCTTATTATAATTATTAAATAATTTTATAATTATATAATAACATTTTTCGATAAAATCATTTAAATAAAAAATATAAATAATACTTTTAATTTTATTAATACACATTTTAAATATATTAAAATTAATAAATATAACTTTTTTTATTTTTATAACTTTTTATAATATTTTAATAATATTAATTTAAAGAAATATATTAATAAAATATTATGTAATTTTTATCCTTAAATAGATATAAATAAATTTCTTAAATAAATCGATAAATACTTTTAAAAAAATTATAATAAAGAGGTATTAAAACATAAAGTTTATAATGGAAATTATTTTTATTTTTTTAAAAAATTAAAAATTAATTTAATTAAATTAAAAGTAAAATAAGAAAATAAAGTATAATTCGTTATTATAACTTTATAAATTTATTAATATACTTATATATATTATAAATATAAAAATAATAAATGAGGTTAAAAATGTAAAGTTATAATTAAAAGAAAATATCGTTTTAATTAATTATAAAATTTAATTAATAAAATATTTTTAAATAATAATAATATCTTTAAAATTAAATATATATTAAAAAATTACGTTTAATAAAATATAATTATAATTATTAAGTTAAAGTATAATTATAATTTCACTTTTATTTTTACTTAAAGTTAAACTTTATTTTTAATTTATTACATTATTAATTATATTATAAAAATTAAATAACTTTTTTATTAATAAATAACTTTTACTTAATTTATTTTTATAAAAAGGAATAAATTATTAACATTTATAAACTTTAATAATTTTAAAATAATGACGTAAAATTTAATGTTAAAAATAATAAATTAAGTTTTTTTTAATTAAGAATTTTTATTATTAAACATTTATAACTATATTTTTAATTATAATATATATTATTTATTAAATAATAAGTAAAATTAATTAAATATAAATATTATATATTAAGTAATTTATTAAAGATAGTTATATTTTTAAAAATTAATTATAAAAGTATTTAATAATAATAAAAAATTTAATTATAATATAAAAATTTTTTTATATTTTATAAGTTTATAATTAATTATATATAATATTTATATAGTTTAAGGTTTTTTATTTTAATATATATACTTATATAATTATATGTTAATTATTAAAATTAAATCGAAATTAAAAAAATGGATAAATAAATATATTAAATTTAAAGGTAAATTATAATAATTTAAGTTTTATTAATGCTTTTTAATAAAAGTAAAAATACACATGCTTATATTAATTAAATTTTACTTATAAAAATTTAAAAATAAAATGGCTTATTATTAAAATATTATTTTTTATTTAATATTATTTATTTTTTAAAAAAACTTTATCTTTTTAAAGTTTAATTTATGCGTTAATATTTAAAATCGCTTATTTTATAATATTTTTTATTAAATTATATTTTATAATATAAATTTTAAATTATTAAAAAGAAATAAAAAAAATGTTATTAAAAATAAAAAAATATAAAAAGCTTAATTTAAAGGTAATAAATATATAGATAATATAAATATCTTATATAACATTAATAAATATAAAGATATTAAAGATAATAAAAATAATAATATATAAATATTTAACTTTAAAATATTAAAAGTTTTTTATAAAAATTTTATAAATTACTTAAATATTATTTTTTAATATGATAATAATTTATTTAAAGATATTATAATAAGATTAATAAAATTTAATTAAATTAATACATTTATTAAACTTTTTATTTTATTATTAATTTTTAAGTTTAATATTTTCGATAATTTAATTAAAAGTTTAAAAGTTAATGTTATATTTTTTTATAATGAAAAGATTATTTAATAAGTTATTTAAAAATGTATATAATAATAAAAAGTAAAAATTAAAAATATTAATAAAAAGAAATTTTATGAAATTATAAATAAAATGGATAAAATTTATATTAATCTTTAAATTTCCATATTAACTTTATTTATAAATAAAGAGTTTATAAAAATATAAGTTAATTTTAATATATATAAAATGTTTATTTTAAATTAATTAAATTAATTTAAAAGACTTATTATATTAAATATTAAATATAATTTTAAGTAAATTTAAATTAACGTTACGTTAATATTATATTAACAAAAATATTTAAATAAAAAATAATATATTTTATTAAATATTATTTTACATTATTTAAATAAAGTTAACATAAATAAATTTAAAAAAACTTATTAATTTATAAATAAAAATAATTATTATTAATTATTATATTATTTAAATAATAAAAATAATATCGATAAAAATGTTATAATTAAAATTTTAATTAAAACATTAAATAAAAAAAAACTTAAAAAAAATTATAATAATTATTATATTTAAATATATTAATATATATTTTAATAATATTATAATTTATTCCATTATAAATATATTTATAATAAATAAAATATAAAAAGTAAAACTAAAAAAAGTTATTATTTTAAAAAAAATCAATATATTAATTATTAATAAATATAATATAATACTTAAAATTAATTTATTAAAAATTTATAAATAACTTTAAAAAGCTTATAATTAATTAAATAAAGATTTTAATGATATTTTTATTATTATTTTATATAATAATTTTTATTAATTTAAACTTATTTTAAGTTTATTTTTATTATACTTTTATAAATTAATAATTATAAAATAATATAAATTAATTAAATAACTTTTTAAACATTAATTATAAAATAATATACATTATTTTAATTATTAATTATAATTAAAATTCACTTTTATTATTATTTTCGATTAATAAATAAAAATTATAAATGTAATTTTAAATCTTTTATTAAAATGTTTAAAAAATGATATATAAATAAAAAAAAATGTTTACGTTTTAAATTTTAAAATAATAAAAAAAAAGTAAATTTTATTAAATTATAATATTAAAATTATTATTTTTATAAATAAGGTTTATTATATAATAAATTTATAAGTTATAATTACTTTTATAAAAATAAATAATTAAAAAGCTTATATTTTTTTATTTAAATATAACTTTAAACTTTTTAATAAAGTTATTATATTATAAATTACATTTTAAAAAATAGATAATTTTTTATTAAAAATTTTAACATATTTATTATTTATTAAAAGTATATTTATTAATGTTATAAAAAATATTTATTAAAATTTTAAAATTATTAATAACATTTAATATATTATTAAAAAATTTATCTTAAATTTAAATATAATAATATATATAATTAATTTAATTATATTAATTTATATAAAGTTACTTAAAATAATTTTATTATTATTTAAAATTATAAAAAAGTTAAATTTTAATAAGTTATATTTTAAATTTTTTTTTATTACATTAAAAAAAATAATAATTATAAAAACGTTTAATATTATTTTATTAAAGCTTTTTAATAAGATTAATTTTATATTAATTTTTACTTTTATTATTATAAATTATAAAGTTTAAAGTTAAATTTATTAAAAAAAATTTTTTAACTTTATATTATATTTAATAAATAAAAAAAGGTTTAATTTTATGATTATATATATATAATTATTAACTTTTATATAATTAAATATTAATAAATTAAAAAAGTTTAAAAAAAAATTTTATAATTTTATTAAAATATATAATAAATTTTATATTTATTTTATAAATAATAAAAAATAATAATTTTTTTTATATATAATATTTTATTATTATATATATGTAATTTATAAATATTTAAATTATATATATTAATTTAAATTAATTATTAACGTTATATTAATTATATTTAAATTATAATTATTAAGTTTAATTTATATTAACTTTATTATTAACTTTTTAAATTAACGTTTATTTATAATTAATTAAATCTAATTTTTACGACTAATTAAAAAGCGAGAATCTTATTTTCCCAACCAATCATAGAGCTTAAATCGAGACCGTGTTGCTTATTTTTTCTGATATAAACCCTTAAGTAAACTTAAGGCATAACCCTGCCCTTCATCTGTTTATCTCTGACATTCAAGTTCTTCCACGCCAGCGCGCACGGAATAGTCAACGTTAGGACGGCACACGCGGCGATGCACATACGCTGCATGCCCTCACCGTACGCATCCATAATCGCCAGGCGGCCAGGTGATCCCCACCTGTACGATAGTTGCACTACTAGACTACCGAAAATCTTACTGGTTTGGCTCTTGAGGTCGGGTGGTAGGTATTTCTCGAGCAGACCTGGCATACTGTTCGTCCAGATGCCTCCGCTAACTCCGAGTCCGATGGTATCCCCGACAGACGTGAACAGAGCCAGCAGCGCGAGAACCATGGCTACGTTGGTGTGCTCGGCGGCCGCCATGATTGCTATCTTCTCCGTTACTACGAGCGTCTGGTAATAGTTAGTTCCCAGACACTTCTCGCGTATGAAAAGGTAAAGATACTCACGCTGGCACCTATAGTTTCGAGGACCTGACACATAGCTACCAACCCAAGTGGCGTCCCCGGCATCCGGTATTTAATCATCAGCCCAGCGCTCATCACGAGCAAGGGCGCTGCGATAAGTGCCAGCCATTTATATCGGTTAGTGACGCGAATCAAGTATCCCAC
Source organism: Hypoxylon sp. E7406B (assembly GCA_000931505.1). Classification (NCBI taxonomy): domain Eukaryota; kingdom Fungi; phylum Ascomycota; class Sordariomycetes; order Xylariales; family Hypoxylaceae; genus Hypoxylon; species Hypoxylon sp. E7406B. The sequence continues at coordinate 50,893 of JYCQ01000277.1, read as the reverse complement.
AGCAACGCTCCATGAGCACGAGCCCAGGTTGTAAATGTTGCCGATCCATCCCGCATCTTTGATAGACAGCCCGAATACCACCTGCAAATGGCTCTGAAAATACGAACCCCAGCAACGCGAGGCGACGAACATGAGACCACTCATGATACAGGCACCCATGACAGTGCGGTCCCAGAGTAGATGAAATGATACCAGCGTTACCCTGGCGAAGTACTTCTCCCAGATACCGAAGGCTATTAGTGAGCAGCCGCCTAGAATGATCATCGTTATGATCGCGGCCGACCTCCATTTGTCTGTCTGGTACGTGGCAAGTGTCAAAGGCAGAATGACAAGGGAGAATCCCGCCACAATCAGAATCATGCCAATTACTTAAATCTGTTAGACAATACGCCAAATCGATTGATAATTCTTAGTAGGCACACCATCAAATTCAATTGCATAGTGCACGATAGTCTGTGACCAAGTCCGCCCCGAGTCGCGAACGGCGGCGGGGAACCGCTTTCGTGCCTCCTTGCGAGTGTAAAGCAAGATCCAAAGAATCGGGACCGCCGAAAGAGGTATAATTATCGCGATAACTCCGTAGGCCCATCGCCATCCGATTCCTTCGAGAAAGTCCTGGGCGGCAGCCGGTCCTGCGAAAGTAGTCGCCAAGAACGGGGCGGACATAACGGCCAGGAGCAGTGCTCGATTGCGCAGTTTCGATGTATCGGCTACGAGAACATCTAGCACGAAGTTCATGCCATTCTCGCCGACACTATAAAAGACCTTTCAGTTTACACACTATTAGTGATCCAGAAAGTGTATCATGTTGGGGAAGTGGTTCACTTACCAAAGCTGCCGCGTACGTCTCCACGTTCCTACTTACGGCCATTAATACGACACCCAACGTCGCAAGGCATGTCATCAATGCGAAACCCTCCGGTCGACCCCATATATCAATGATCTTAGCGACAGGGATACGCGAAACACCACCAAAGATAGACGCCACCACTTGCGCCGTCGTGAGTAACGAGTGTCTCTGGAAGTCGCTTGTGACGTAGGCGATGAGAGAGTTAGACAAGCTGGATTCGAAGGCGAGAATGAAGTTGACGATCAAAAGCCTACAGGCAAATTAGCCCGGATTCTCCCTGTTTCTGCTCGGGTTTCTAGGCTCGCGTACCATGCGTATGTGATAATCAACATCTTCTTGGACCAGGTCTGGGTGATAGCTTCGATGTCTCGAACGCCGTCTTGGCCCTCCAAGTCTGGAACTTGCTTTTCATCAATGTCAATGCTTCCTCGTCCAATTGCTGTTTGAGCAGCAGCCGGGCTGATCTCATCAACCGCACTTGGAGGCATTGGTTTCGGAGGCTGGGCCTCGGAACTGGCCTCGGACGGCTTATTCTTGACCTCAGCCATGGTTATGGATGAGATCTACACCCTCCGTGGAAGAAGAGATCGTCAAGAATCAACATTAAGTTGGCATTACCGGAGGCTCATACTATATAAGAACCCAGTTAATGGCTAGAGCGGGGACAAGAGTCCTATACCGCGCTCGGTGCAACGCTCCATGGGCAAGACCGTTACATTGGGTCTCCATTTTCCAGTAGCCTTCGCATTGCTAGTTCTACCAACAAGGGATGTCATTGGAGAGATGGTCCATAGATGATCTGATAAAATAAGATAACAAAATACCCCCGGCGCCTTGGCGACTAAATTTTATCAGATCCTCGACTTTAAACCCCTGTCCCGCTAGTGAAGAGGTGAGGTTATCGCCCGGTTGTCGGTCTGCGGGCTTCGTTCTAGGGAAAATGATGAATACAACCAAGGTCTTCCAAGAGTTCCTCGAAGGCAAAAATCAAGAATAGAAAATTTTCAATAAATTGAAACCCGCAGATGTCCCCTTTCTCTTAGATCCTTCTGAGAAACCCGTGGCCTAGAGTTTCCTTCCGACAATACCTTATATCATTCAGAACATTGGATACTAGAGAGGAGTAAGCCCACTCAACATTTTTATTTATTTCTGAATCATCGAATCCTCGCATGATGTATGAGTACAATCAGCTAACCGCAGCGTTGTCTTGCGTTACTAAAGTTCACATCGACTTGGGTACAACTCTTTTCGTGACTATTTGGTTTATATACATATGTGTACTTACCTACTAGCATAAATGTGCATGTGAACCATATATCTAATAGAACGTAATTGTAGTGAAAGCAACTCCTGGGGGCGAATATCTCCCTCATATATCTAGAACTTAGTTCTTTTGGCGTAAACAAGATCTTGATACGGTGTGATGCTTTACAAGCTAAAATTCGGTAGGAGAGGCTACGCAGACTCGGGTCATCCACGCTAACGACAGCATTAGCAAAATCTCACAGTTGATCGTCATATCACCTCGAGATTATGCAGTTGCATCTAACACAATAGGACTATATGGGAGACCGTACGGTGAATCGTTATGTCAGGTAAGATGCTCCTATTGGCATAAGTACCGGCTGCAGATTACCTATCAAGATGAACATAGCTATATGGGCCGAAGGTTTGGTAGAGTGTCAACTAATAGTATACTTACTGGTTGCCTCCGGCTTCCTATGGATAACCCTAGTTCTGGTATTCGACTCTTATAGTTGATAGAGACATACCTAAGAATGAGGTGCCGTTCACAAGTAATAAGTGATAGTGATGGCATGGCAAGACCAAAATCAAGGCCAGGGTAGCATCGCAGCTACAATAACCGAAACAGGTGGACTCGGATACAATGTAGATACAAACTGCCTCCAATCACTACTATATACCTAGGTACGTAACACCGACATAGATCCCACCCACATGACCTAGGATGCCATGAATCCATCCCTAAGGTCAGCCGAACTTTATCCTGCCAAGCTCATATGCTATCTAGATAATACCCTATGTTCAACTAGACGTAACGGCCTACTGCATTCCACGTCATCCAGAACTTACCCGGCGCAGATCGCGGAGGCATCCAAGGATGGATGGAGTGGTTAGGATTTCTTGGCCATCCTGATGACAACAAATATCAGCCAAGTTGGGTTTGACGTATATCTCAAGAGAACTAGCCGTCACAATTGAGAGTTGCATATTAGGCTCTTGTCTTCGTTTCCTACTGCAGGCATTTTTTGATTCTATTTACTCCGCTCTTCTCAACCAAAAATATATTCGAACATGAAGGCTCTATATCTATGGGTCGCAGCCGCATCATATCTAGTTCCCGGCGGATTCCTCACAACCGTACAAGGGCAGACGTATAAATCCGAACCCGCTAACTGTGTAAGTCACAGGTTATTTTCTTTTCGAACTTGGAAAGCAGTTATCACTGACGTTCAATAGTGTCAAATCCTTCAAGAAGCCGGCCTCAAACACGTGTATCTACCAAATGGCACGGTATACTCGGAGCGGGTACACTCGTATTGGTCCCTCACGGCGCAGCTAAGGCCCAGTTGTTTTGTTCAACCGGAAAGCACACAGGAGGTGTCTAAAGCAGTTAAGGTGCTTGCCGGTCGGGCCCAGTGCAAGTTCGCCGTGCGAAGCGGTGGTCACTCATCTACAGCCGGAGCAAATAACATTGAGAACGGGATTACTCTTGACTTGAGTAAGCACCAAGCGCCATCAACCTCTTCCAGAGCTCATACCACGTGTAGGTCCGCTAAATAGCACCACATATGACCCCGCGACGGGTCTAGCGTCGATTCTGCCAGGTGCTCACTGGCTCAATGTCTATCGAACACTCGATCCCCTGGGCGTCGGCGTACCGGGTGGCCGGATTGGGATAGTCGGTGCCGGTGGTTACTTGAGCGGCGGCGGATTTTCCCTCTATATAAATCGACTCGGTTTGGCTTGCGGTAGCATACGACGTTTTGAAGTAGTCCTTGCGGACGGGGAGATTGTCGAAGCAAGCGCCGAGACTAACAGCGATCTCTTCCAAGCCCTAAAAGGGGGCGGAGGCAACTTCGGTGTCATTACGCGTTTCGATATGCAAACATTTAAGAGGGATCCGATTTACAGTTATGGATTAGAACACCCAGAGAGCGCTGGTATCGCGCACATTCGCGCTTTGAAACGGTGGACGGATGGCCTCGAAAGCTATCAGGACGGCTCTGCTGTTGTGTTCTGGTCATACCGGCCGGTCCTTAGCCGGACGATCATTATCACTGGATTATCTGATGTTTCAGGGCGGGTAGGCGCTCCGGCGTTCGATGACTTTCTCGGTATCCCTGGCAGTATATCTTCAAGCGCGCGGATGACAAACATGTCTGAATCAGCATTGGGTACACAGGCAGCAGGTTATCGGTGGGTTTGACCACGGGCGTAATCATGGGACGATTGAATTGACTGTTATTAGGAACATTTGGTTTACACTCACGTTCAAGAACGACATCCGTATTATCACTAAAGCAGTGGAACTACACCATAACCTTGTCGAAGAGATGAAAACCGAATCATCTGACGGGGACTTTGAGACGCAGTGCTTCTTTCAACCATTTCCAGCTGTCATTGCTAGGCATGGCGCGGAAAGGGGCGGTAATATCCTCGGAATCGACAGGAATAGTGATAATGCCATTGTCTTATTGGCAAGTCTTGCCGTCAACGGCGCGGACCAGGAGATCATGGGACGGGAAAAGATGCTTGCATGGAAGGACGCCCTTGAACAGTTCAGCGATAACCTCGGGATGCTTTTTGAGTATCGCTACATGAACTACGCGGATGGATCACAGGATGTCCTGCAAAGCTATGGGGAGGAGAACGTGCAGAAGATGCTCGCTGTATCACGGAAGTACGATCCGAACGGAGTCTTCCAGACTCAAGTACCAGGGGGCTTTAAGCTTCCCCTCAGATCCTGAGGGTTTCATCTGAAGGATACGACATTAGGAGTTGTTGTCCGGAAGCGGGGTTTGGAAAGGGGTGACAGTATCCGTGAATGGAAAGTCGGGGGCGAAGCCGTCGTGGAAGCAACCTAAGAGGAGGTCCAGCATGTAGATATTATATCCTATAACGAAGTTAGCGTTCGGAAACAGGTATCTGCACATCTGCAATGTTACATACTACTACAATTGCCACCGTCATCCCGGTCTTCCTTCTACTCACCCAGTCTAGGTGCAGATGAGATTTTATGGTTAAAGCTGGAGCTTGAGAAAAGGGGGGTAGAACTTAGTCCACTGAAAGGAACTAGGGGAAATTGTAAAGGGCAACTCCGTCATGAATGACTATTCCGGGTTATGTAGTATAATGCGGAAGCCAGGAGCGGAAGGCATTCGGCTGATACGTAATATGAACTTGTTTGAAGGTTCACTCGGTCAGCCGCTTCTCCTATCACGACCATCATAGTCCTACAAGGGCCGTTCACCTCCGAGAATTACCCGGTAGATCTCGCTTGACGGCGGAGTCAAGGCGGAGTTGGAGGTGCCAGTCACCCCAGATAGGGTATGAATGGCTCCTACTGATTGGCTCAGATACTGCATGTGCTTCCTCAGGATGCGACCCAAACGGGCAGTAGACGGGAACCAATTTCATCTGTCAAGGGGTTTTGCCGAATATCTCCCGCTCGTGGGAACCAACCTTCACTGTGCTCCCATACACCCATTGAGGCAAATTGCCCCAACTAGCGATAGGTGCTGGTAAACCTGCCAACGGGCAACCGCGCCGGGACGCCGAAGAGCTTGGGTCTCGATTTCTCTGAAATACTATGCAAGACGAGGATGGATAGCAATGAACCTACCCAGTGATTTGAAAGAGTGGATGAGTCTCATAGCTCACCTCTCTATGAGTCGCTCAGAGAACCATAACCGCGTGACGTGTCAGGGTGTTATCGTAAGTCTTCCTTGCCTGGAAACCACCTTATTATAAGGAGAACCCCGGGTGAGTTCACACAGCGGAGAAGTCCAGAGCTCCATCGTGACTATGCCAAGCGTCGTTATAAGCACTATTAAGGCACAATCCACCCCTGTAAGTTCCTAGAAACAGACCTAATTCATTACCGAGTTCTCCAGTTACTTAAGGGTCATGTACATGAATATGACCTGGGTTTGGTTTGACGAGAGTCAACAAGTCCCAGGCTCGAGATCGATACCGATGGAAGTAGTTTAAGAGGGGAAACAGGAGCACAGGAGCACAGTTGCGGATGTCCGAATACGCGGCGTCGCAGCTTACCAGATGAGGGATGCGAGTGCATAGTGTTCCGGTCGTTGCGAACTTCTTCATAGAGATCCTTGGCGGTTTTGGACGATTTCAAGAAACTTGTCTTTCCGCCTGGACTTGTAACAACGGCCAGGAAAATCCAAGCCGACCACTAGAGCTTGCCTGAGACCGAATGTTATACCGTAGCCGCGCGTTAGAGGGCGCCTTGAATCTGACGAGCTCGTTCATAATAATGTAGCCAATGTGGCGAGAATGTGAAGCCTCCAGGTTGTGGTCTCGAACATCCCAGGTGGTCATCGTGATTGCAGCATGAAATGCATGTGTAACAGTGATACAGGGTAACTTGCATGCTACTTGCAGACGAGAGGTTTACTGCTTAGAGAACGCGAGTCTATCATGCTGGTGTTCATCGCGCCATGCCAGAAAGGAATTCCAATTACCGGTAGATTCTGGTCGCTCCGCCCTGCAGGTTCTTTCTGGGCGATCATCTCAGCCAGTCTCCTTTGCTGAGTCTTGCTCGACGTGGCTGTTACGGCAGCGGCTGTTCGGAATGGTGGGCTGAGGACGGAGTCGTGAAGTCTCCGAACCATCAAATCCGGGAAGCCGATAATGATCTCCTTTTGCAAAAGCCTCCGAGACGTAGCCTATGTGTCGATTCAATAACTGAATTGACTTGATCTCGTCAATGATATCGTGCAGGGAACATAAAACGAGATCATTGCAAACAGCCCCATCATCATCCTTAGAAATATAAGGATTGATAATGAAGAGGGTAGGAAGATTAGTGTTTGCGCATTCGACGCCGGTTAGCTTCGTCGGCACTTGAATAAAGGTGTTTTCAAGCCAGGTCTTCTATTCGGAGTTCTCTTGAGGGGGGCCAGTAGATTTTCGTTGACTTGCCCGTCTCAGTATCTTAAACGATCTGGCAATGCTCTTGAACGAATGGGGCCCGGCCTGTTTAGAGTCCGTCTTAACTTTTCGAGATGCATAGTATCTCGGGGTGCGACGGACCCGAGTTCAATGTCTGCGTTATCGCACTGACTTGGGCTAGCGAGTTCCACATGACATCGCAAACTAAGAGATGCTCGGATTATAATGGTAAAACAGCCGTAGTATGATGCAACGCCTTTGAAATGCCTGGCTCTCATACGTACCCAACATCGAGTTCAGATATTAGATCGGGATGCAAAGAAACCGCTTTGAATTGTACCTACCTAGGTAGGCAGGTGCCTAACTTAAGAGATAGTTGGACATGGGTCTATTCAGGGATAGCTCAATGTATGTAAGCATGTTTATTTCCTTTCTTACTAAGAGCTATTATTGATAATCGTGTCCCTTACATACCTAGGTGCCTAATGTTTATTAATACCTAGGTAAGCATTGTTTGAAGTTCAGCAATCTTACCAACACGCGGTTAAGAGATCATCAGACGTTGCTTCAACTCTTCGATCCAGTTAGATGTAGCGATGTGGGCTGAACTGGCCTGGTGGATATGTCGGTTGTGGCAGCGTACATGGGTCGAGTTGGGGCCATGAATGGATCCCATCCAAATATCGCACCCCTTTGCGTACGTGGAATTACAATGGAACATTGCTAATGCCGGGTTGTCCGTCGGTTTTAAGTATCAAGTTTTCCGCCTCAGCCCTACGCACGGCGCAGTCCATAGAGATTCCCGGTATTCGGGATTATCACGAGCCCGATAATTTATGACGCTCCCCTGTGCCGTGCCGGGGGGCTCAGAATACTATTGGTCTAGCATTTACGAGGCTTACTTATAAGTCGATACCGTGCTTGGAAGGAGCTACGCACCTATTGACACCCAAGATCATTTCACAATTAAGCGTCGTCATGAAATCCGATAGCGATTTTAAAGTCATAATTGCCGGCGGTGGCATCGCCGGCCTCACTTTGGCCGTCATGCTAGAGAGGTTCGGCCTTGATTATGTCCTCCTGGAGTCCCACTCAGCTATTGCGCCTCAGGTCGGTGCCAGCATCGGCCTGTTTCCGAATGGCCTGCGCATCCTCGACCAGATAGGGTGCTACGAGCCTATTCTAGATATCTTCAAGGGCGAAATTTTATATAATAGGTCGCATAATAGGGACAAGAGCGGCAAATCGATCTTCATGACTTATGCTATGAGCGACCATTTGCAAATACGGTGAGCGTCCTACGAGGKGGTGGTGTTAGCCAGAGGGCAACCGATTTTAACAGTCATCATCACAGACACGGTTATGGGTTGCTCTTCTTCGACAGACAGCAGCTCCTGCAGATCCTATATGATCATATCCAACATAAAGAGCGAGTACTGCTAAATAAGAAGTTCACTACTGCTAATGTTACCGATGATGGAGTCAGCGTTACATGCGCAGATGGCTCTGTCTTCAGCGGTACCCTCCTTGTCGGTGCAGACGGTGTGAACAGCACCGTCCGAAATGCGATGATCGCACTAGGCAATAAACTCCAGCCAGGTCTATTTGACCCTAAGGAGCAGGATAGTGTGCCTTGCTATTACAAATGTAGCTTTGGTATCGCGCAACATGTACCCGGATGGGTTAAAGGCGAGCAGCATATCGTACTCGGCCGAGGCCGGTCCCAACTCATAGTCTCGGGACCAGAAGACCGAGTCTACTGGTTTCTATTCGAGAAGCTCCCGGAGACGAAATATGGGAAGGATATTCCTACGTTTACTAAAGAAGACGAGGCAGAGTTTGTAAAGAAAAATTTCAACGTACCCATCACGGAGACCGTCACGTTCGGTCAGGTTTTCAGCAAGCGCCTGTCGTCGACGCTGACACCGCTGCATGAGAACGTGTACAAGAAGTGGTTCTTCAATAGGATCATTACGTTGGGAGACTCGGCTCACAAGGTAAGTCGCCACGAAGCAATGATTCGTTACTATTGGACCCCAGGTTCTTTGCTGTTATGTTTCTGACCACATATTTTAGCCCAATCCAATTGGCGGCCAGGGKGCCAACGGCGCCATCGAATCATGCGCCGAATTTATCAACGCCCTGTTGCGGAAGAGGGACAGCCGAGGCGGAACCTTGGCCGGCCTATCGACTGAAGACATTGAGCAGGTCTTCAGGGAAACACAAGAGGCTAGGCAAGAGCGGGCAGATATGGTGGTCCATGCAGCACATCAGCTACAGGCTCTCAACGCCTACGAGAACCCTCTCTTATCCACGTTAATTATAAATTATCTCGGACCTCTCGCCGGTAAGGAAGGAATTTTTACCCGGATGGGGGGTGTCTATGCTGGCGCTGCAAAAATCAAAGCGCTCCCCGTCCCCAAGCGAGCCAGGGAAGTCCCCTTCCGCGATGAACTACCGGCTGTGCCCGTGAGTAAGAAGGCAACGGGGATTGTCCGAGGTGTCTTTGTCGGAGGCATGGCCCTTACTCTGTTCGTCAGCACGAAAGCCTGGCGAATCCCCTTTTCCGCAGTGGAAGTTTGGGCGGAACAAGCGCCTATTGTCATTAGATGGTTTGGTGAGAACAAGTTCTCAAAGATCCTCAACCTGTTCGTGTCAGCCCTGGCGATCCCCATGCTGGATCAAGATCCTGCAGCGAAACTGCACCTTGTCAACTTCCTTTCGCAGCTCATCTCTCCGCTCCTCATCTACACCATTGAGGGCAATCGCGCAGGTAATCAGGGAACATTGCTGTCCCTGCCTTCTCTCTTCACAGCTAGTATGCAGGTTCAGGGGATCGGCCGCATAGGTCCAATACACGCCATCCTAAGCAGCATCTTCAGCCATGAGTTACCGCCCGGTCGCGCCTTGCCCGTCACTGTGGCCAAGTCCTTAATTCCTGCCATCACGCTCGGGTTCGTGATCCCGACTATCTTCATTTTCGTGCCGACTCCAAACGCTAGAGTGTGGCAACACTGGCTCGCACTGTGGCAGTTTGCGCCGCCGCTGTTCAGCGTGCTGACGAACGTCTTCTCAGCCAGTCTGAAAAGATGGCAACGCGGTAACAAGTCGGTCACGGAGTACGAGGAGGAACATGACTTTGACTGCTATAATAAAGCGGAGGTACCGATTCTCGAATCGGTGTATACGTACGCCTTCGCAGTGCAGGCCACGGCACACATATCTACGCTCTTGTATGCGTGGACGCATCCAGGCATTTCTATTGCCAAGGCATTTTTCGGCCTTCCAAATCCATTCACGCCAAATTGGAACCTGCCGACCCTGGGTGCGAAGGTGGCCACGTTTTTCAAGTATGACATGGCCTTGGCGACAGTGTCGTTCGTGAGTAGCAATTTGTACTCAATATGGGACATGCGCCGCCTCGGGTACATTAAAACTCGCGAAGCAAGCAAGGCTGCGCTGGCTGTGATAGCCGGGCAGTTCTTAGTTGGCTCGGGGGCCACATGGGCGGGCTTGTGGTATTGGCGAGAGGACAAGCTTGTTAGCTTGGGACTGAAAGGTGAAGAATTGAAGGGAAAGGGAAAAGGAAAATGAAGGGCGACGGCGATGCGACGCGATCAATGGAAAGTATTGATTTGGTAAATATATTGTGACGGATATTTAGATAATAGTGTGTAAATTGATGTAGATTAGGTAATATTCATTTAAGCGAGCGCGTGCTACCTTATCTTATCTTATCTTGCCATATGACATATGTACAGTACTGTAGACGAGGTTCTTTACTGCTTGCAGCTTCGCGTCGCATCTTTATTTCCTACTACAACCTTAGGGCTCTCGCTTTGAATCCTAGGCAATTCACCACTCGTCTTACCAAGGTCAAGATGTCTAGAAAACCGGCCAAAGGCGAGTACATTGAGACAGTAAGATAATCAACCCCCCAAAGTAGGTCTCTCAGCTCTTAATTAACATCTCCCCTGCGCAGGACACAGGAAACAAGGTGTCTAGAAAGGCCATCCTAATCGGAACCCAGCACATCATGCTGGGCGGCAAGACCGTTATCCAAGCCGAAGCCATGATACGGGGCGACCTCGCCCGGACTATCCAACCTACTTCTAGCTCTGGTGCCACCTCTGGTAGCAATACCGCCGTTGCTATTGGCCGTTATTGTTATCTGAGCAAGGGATGCTGTTTGCGCCCGCCAGGTCGCATCTATAAAGGGTTAGTTGCGTGCACATTCCCAAACATAGTCGCTCTATGACTCTTGGCTAACAGCCTCTTCTTCCCCCGCAGATCCTTCACCTACCTACCTCTCCGACTAGGCGATCACGTTTTCATCGGCGAAGCCACCGTCGTCCAAGCAGCCACCGTCGGAAGCCACGTACACATCGGTCAAAACGTCGTCGTCGGCGAGTTCGCCATCATCAAAGACTACGTCCGCGTCCTCGACGGCACCGTCATACCTCCCAATATGGTCATACCGAGCTTCAGTGTCGTTGCTGGCCAGCCGGCCCGCGTCATCGGGGAAGTACCCGAAGGTGGTCACGAGGCATTCGAGCTAAGAGAATTATACAAGACAGTAGGGAACAATCCACAACCACTACCCGTATGATCCGCCGTGAGTTTAGACCATCAAGAAATATTACCAGCCTGAGTTGGTGGATTGGATATTACAGCGGTACAACCCGATTTTGACAGCGAGTACGTGTCATGCAGTGTCACCCGCCCACGAAATATTGACGCGACCTGGTGCGGTCAATGATACTCTATTCGCTGGCTTGCTATGAATATTATTATCCTCCCAAAGTTGCGCCACGGTGTGACCACACCTTACCAAGCGAATGAGGTGGTGATATAGAATGAGAGGACGAACTCTATCGGGCACAAATGCGTGGTGACCACGGATTAGTCGATGGTCAACATCGCCGCATAGGAACCCACCTATTGGAATTCGAGCCTTTTGGAAATCGTATTCGAAGGCCTAGCGGAAGCAGGATAGGACCTATAAGGGACTAAGGAGATTGAAAGTGATCTATGGACAGTGAGACAGCTGTGGATTGAACCAGGCAACAACAGGGCCGCATAGCTTATGCCAGTTAACAGGAATATACAGGAAGGGCTCGGAGATTTAGTAAGAAATACCAACGACCAAGATAGCCATATTAACTAACCCACATCGTATTACACAAGCCGACTGAAGTTGGCAAGAGGGGTTTTATAGTTTTAGTGAGTTGATATAACCAACTATGAACTACCCATCATGAATTACGTAGCCCGCCTAACTCCCTGCTTAAGATTCACTTCTGAAGGAAGCGAGAAACAATCATAATCACCTTGGGGACCAGTCAAAATGGGATTCCTAGAGATGAAGACTTATACCACATTTATTGGCGTTGGTATTTTCCCCCTATTCAGTGTGACAGGCCCGTCACAGATGCGCTTCCACAGTGAGCTCAGCGAAGTTCCCCCATACCCCATACCCCATTCAGGAGCATTAGATAATCACACCCGGGCTGCCTCTAAACTATTGGGGTCCAAACATTGCCATCGATACTCAGCCGGCGTAGAACAGAAGCTGCACGTCCCGGTGCAGTCTGATTGCACAGAGCAGAATTGACCACAAGTCGCATCAGCGGAAAGAATCGAGTCCGCCTGAAGAGGTGTCTAACCGTTCACAATGCGTGTTAGCTTTTCTTGGTCACTGGATATACGGCTGATAGGTACATACTGCTGATGCGACTTGGAGGGTCGCAAGGAGCATAGTGAAGCCGGAACTGACGGAGAACTTCATGTCGTTGATCTTATGATGATATTAGCCCGAAGTAGGGTACCTCTCTTGGAAATCTGCGATTCTCTTGTGGAATCATGGCAGTATTTATACTACTACATAGAGTAGCCTTTAAGACTCTACCCCATGGCAACAACGTTACAGCCCATGTTGTCATTTGCATCTCTGTATGCATTACCCCAGCTTTTCAAAGACACTTAGACTAGGCGATTGGCTAGGGGACTACGAAGCGAATCCAATGAGGTGCAATTAGACTCTAGTGTATATACGAGAGAACCAATCGCCTAAATAGGAGTTATGCTGCGTCGGCTCGTATCCGCAACCCAGATCCTGCGAGACAGTTATTATACTACGTTGCAGTATAATCGAGATGCCTAAAGGAGTTGCACACACAAACCGAGTTTACGATCTAGGCCTTTCCATTCCCTTCAAGCGTTTACATCTTAACCTAGGATCTTTTACACTAAATACATCGCTCAAGACTCCTATCGCGTACTTTAAGGGGTTCTCCTAAAACTTATAGGTATATGAGAATCTGCGGGCGACAATAAGTGTTGATGGACACAATAACTGACATAAATTCATGCTATTAGCCATTCATTGTGGCCGAGGATGCTTAACATTTCTAAAGCAGAGCTATACAGCTAGCAATGTGCGAACCATTGCTAACGCAGCACGGCGATATGACGTGATATACCACCAAATCTGAACACAGAATGAGTTGTATAGCTGTGCAGGAGCAAATACAACAGCGGTGTAAGTAGTACCTAGGACTCCGATTAGGGTGTAAAAAGGAGACACACGATTATCAGGCGAGTAGCATCTATTGCTAACCCTCTCCCTGTCCTTTTACTTTCTAGTTTCTATGGCTAGTGATCCATACTGATCTCGACGCCTCGGGAAAGCCGGTATTAGTCTACTTTAACTACAAGAAATATTCTTTTAACTTATATTCTATCACGGTTCATGGCTAAAGTCCCCTGGGGCTATCTCACAAGTCGCCGCCTGCGCATGAACGGCCATTCTTGACGCGTAACTTGCCAATATCTCCTGTGCTTAGGTCCATCGGTTTGCTTTTCGAAACATTTGCATTAGACGAATTACCATCCCGGCCCCGGTAAAATTCGGGGCCGTCGTATGTACTAGGTGACGCGCCGTCGTCAGTATAGCCACCTAGATGCTTATCGAAGGGAATGAACTAACCTATACTGTGGCAGCTGTGCTAATATGCGTTCTCCAAATGAACCAAAATAATTGTAGAGCAGCTATTTTGGGCTATTTTACGATAGATTGGATTAATCACAACATCTAATAAGATAATAAGGCAGTTCACGCCGGATTGTTTCTTCCAAACCCAATTTTTGAGATAGACGGACCTATCTACGTTGCTAGGGCAATCTATCACAGCTTGGGTAGACGAGAAGCCTGAAATAGAGAGGCTTTGGTCTAGCTCACGGGCAATCTCTTGGGATCATATCCTTGCAGAAAGTGATCAATTGACTTATTACACCGCCGATGGGGCCTGATTGGACCACCATCGCATACTTTCTCTGTGGACAGGGTTTGCGCCCACACCGTAGGGGGATTAACAGCATTGATGAATGAAAGATTGCACGATAAAAAACAAACATATCACGAGCGAGAAGAATGAAAGGAGGGAAGAGAGTGAAGACTTTGAATATATCAGGGCCGGGTTTGCGATGCCGCCCTTTCTGACAAGAGGAGTGACCTGGCGTCTGGCGGAGACGGTGCCCAAGCACTCTCCTAGGTCCTCCAAAAAGATCCACGTCCATGAGAGCCCGAACTATTATTAGAAAACCATAGCGATTCTATACCTAAGGTATTGATATGGTTTTCTCTCTAGGCGGAAACGTCGATTCGTTCTACGACGATGATGGTGTGATATGAACCTGGAAAATGGAAAATGGAAAACGATAGTTGCGCAAAAAAAAGATTAAAAAATCAAGTCGCCTTCTTGAAGGTGCAAGCCAACTATGAATTTCTCTTATACATTGATCGAAACAATGGTACCTACAGCCGCCTATGTTAGCAGAGCGCTATTTTAAGCTGCCAACGGCGGCTCCATACCTCTCAGCCCCCACATGACGTTACTTCTGACAATTGCTGGATCACATGCAAAAAAAAAAAAAAAAGGCGATTGATCTTTCTGCAGCCAGTATCGTTATTCTAGCCCGATGCCTATTAAGATGATTCATGAACACACCATAGTGAGAGGGTACATTTTTAACTACGTTCTCTTCAAATTTGCAGACTGAGTGAACCCGGCTCATGCATCCTTGCGAGTACTTGATTAAATCTAGTCTTCAAATTTACCATGTGTCGGAGTTCTGGGTATAGGCTATTGCTTGTTCGAGTTTAAAGAGGGAGACATGCCAGAATCATGTGTTAGAAGCCACACCTGCTAAGCTAGAACTGTTTTGCTGCCCAATCTTGCCGGTGACCGCCTTTTACAGTCTTGCTACGGGCTCGCTTGATTCTGCCACTTCGTCTAGCACGTGAATGATGGTGTGGAGATCTGGCCTCAGGGGTTTGCCTCTGGGTTTGGAAATATAAAAGGAGAGACTGTTTTTGATTCATATCCACTTCGATGAATTTTGGCCCTTATCTTGATAATAAAAGCTGTGTAGCAAGGATCAGTAGCGTACCCACCTAGGTCTCAATACGTGGCGTCTCATTGGACACCATCCCGGCAGGGTAAAACGATGGAACAGGGTTGGCTCGTTTGAGTCCCTTGGATCTAAAAAGGGCAACTGTTTGCATTAGGACTAGCTGTGTTGACTTTGCCATTATACGAACCGTGCCATCTCGAAACTAGATTGAACAGCTGGCCAAGACCCGCTTCCAAGACCCGAACCCCAGGACCCCTATCTTGAATGGAGGACCCTGCAGAACGTTGAGGCTCTTCTCAACGAAGATTTGCGGTTCCAGACCCCCACGTGTAACTCGGAAGAAGCCTAGTGGAGCATCGTAAAATCTCAAGCGACCCCTTTTCCTCAGGGGTCTAGCTCGATATGGGGCGAAACGTAATAAAACTAGTGATAAGATCTCCTAGGAAAAATTTCTGCAAACATTCAAAACTCGGTGTGAGGTCGACCAGTTCTTCACTTTCCTCTACATCCTGAGGTGGTAGTTGAGGTAGCTGGAACACGGCGACCACTCGACCACCGTTTCAACGGAAAGACACCCATCAACCTCAGCTGCGGATACTGGATCTTCATCATGTCGATGTCGACGGTTACTCAGATCGTAGTGCCGGCCGTAAGGCCTCGCACGGCACAATTGGTAAGTGAAGACGTGTCGGTTAGCCGAAAACMCCCGCACTGACATCCGGTAATAGAAGCTCAAGGCCGAGCCAGCAGCATTGCCGGATATTAACACCATTCGGAAGGCCATCCCTCCCCACTGCTTCAAGCCCTCAACATTGAGGTCGCTGTCTTACGTTGCACGGGATCTCGCAATGGCCGGCGCGCTTACGTACGCAGCGTTGACGTACATTCCGTCTGTGTCTAGCCCGCTATACCGTACCCTGCTGTGGACGGTGTACGGCTTCCTTCAAGGCCTCGTTGGCGTTGGTCTCTGGATCTTGGCACATGAATGCGGCCATGGCGCTTTCTCGGTTCACCGACCTCTGAACGATTTCGTTGGTTGGGTTTTGCACTCTGCATTGGGAGTGCCATTCTTCTCGTGGAAGTTCTCTCATGCCCGACACCATCGTTTCACTGGCCACATGCAGAAGGACATGGCCTTCGTCCCTAAGACCAGCCCGTCATACTTCGTCCGGTCTGTAGGCGGTGCTTTGAGCTCTTTCCTCGACCTGGAGGTTCTGGAAGACGCGCCTCTTGTGAATTTGATTCGCCTGTTAGGCCAGCAACTTGGAGGGTGGCAGATCTATATGCTTTTGAATGCGACGGCTGGGGAGGACAGCATGCAAAACCAAGACGCCAAATGGTGGAGACGCAGCCACCTTGATCCTTTCAGCGGGGTTTTCCGCCCGCAAGAGGCCCTCTACGTGTTGATCTCTGATCTTGGTCTCGCTCTTGTTGGTGCAGGTCTTTACTACGCCTCGCAGGCTTTGGACTGGCAGACAGTGTTTCTTCTGTATGGTGTGCCGTATTTCTGGGTCAACCACTGGCTGGGTAAGTTGAAGATGATGAAACGCATTGGATGTCTCAAGTGATTAACAATGTAACAGTGGCCATCACATACCTTCACCATACCCACCAGGATCTTCCTCACTATGACGGTGAGAAGTGGACTTTCGTTGCGGGAGCTCTAGCGACTGTTGACCGTGACTTCGGCTTCATTGGTCGTCATGTCTTCCACGGCATCATTGACACGCATGTTGTTCACCACCTGTTCTCGTAAGTCAACATGATGCGCCCGACAGCTGTGCTGCTGTTCATGGATAGTGAGCTAACGCGTGTTAGGCGTATACCTTTCTATTATGCAGAAGAAGCCACAAATGCGATTAAACCGCTCCTTGGCGATCTGTACCACAGCGACGATCGTTCCTTTATGGGACAGCTCTGGGAGGTGTCTCAGTCTTGTCAGTATGTGGAGAAGGACCCGAGTAACCCTGGCGTCATGAAATGGGCTCAATAGAGCTCTTAGCTATGGAAATGCAGCGCAATTTGCGTACATCTATTAGAGCCAACTATGGGATATCGGTAGATAAAAGGCATCGACATTGGGTTAGGGTTGATAAATAGACAGGTCCGATAGAATAGAGCGTTATAAACATGTTTTCTCAACGTTGGTCCCTTTTCTGGTTGCAATCAGTATACAGTATAATGAATCTGATGCCTGAAACTGGGTGTACTGTGCCGCGCGGGGGCTATATTGGCTTCTACTCTACAAGCCATAGGATGTAGGCGCGTATTCATTCGTAAATATCTACCTAAAGCACCGCATAAGGCGGACGAATACGAAGAGACGTCCTAACCCTCTCCAATAATGTATACCTGAATGATCGTGGCAGGTCTGGTAGCGCTGTTGGCCAATAGAGCTTGATGCCATACAAGCCTTCGCTCCCTGTTAGTAGATGAGGTACCTGTAGGTACCTATATCCCTTCGGAGATACATATCGAGTGCTCATGACATGCATGATCTGACAGAAATTGCACCACGGTTGAACTTGATCTGGATTGCAATGGCTACCTAATCCAGTACGTCTTTATGGAAGGCCTAGTCACATGAAATCCCGCAGTGCACAGCAGATACATGCATATGCACCCCGTACAATCTACTGAATCTACCGGGCCTCGCTGGCCGATGATTGTCTCATTATGCTGCTGCATCTTTCGTACACAGACGTGTACAGCAACGTTATACGTGCGTTTTCATCAACACCATTGGGACTATCCACAGTCATGGCTGATATAATGCGACCAGGGCCATTGAGAAAGGGGTTGGTGCGTAGGACTTTTTGAACTGATGGTAATCGGGCTTCACTATTGAAAGTCGGGGTTCAATATGCAGGGATTCCACCTGAATGTACGCGGGTCGGCGACCAAGTCTAATCATCATGCATATGCTTCCTATGCATGGCGCAAGCAAGGTAAAACTCGGTGAAAGCCCCCAGACGGGATGTTCTGTTCGAGGATGCGCTGCCGTGGTATCTACAGGCATGTTATAATGGAACTTTTACCTTGCTACCTCGTAGCAATTGTAGTTTTCTTTCATCGGGTGGACGCCAAGTCAACATCATGGTTCCGTTTTGAACCAATCAAGGGGGCGAATTGGGTTGTTTAAACTAAGTCGAACAGTAAGCATTCGGCTGCCGTCTTTGTACAAGGGGAGCGCAGCTGTCGCCGTTGAAGTGTCTAGCTGCAACCAAGAAACCCCGGAGGGGAAAATGATGACCGCGATCAAACATCAGCCGTTGAATGATTGCAATTGAGGTGAGAGCGTGGGGTTTCCCGTTAGAAGCGAGCATTCCTTAGAAGCGCCACCTTAGGAATATACCGCTCTATGAAGCCTCGATCCCATTCAGCTAGCATGGTGCGCGCCACGCGTAACCACAACTTCCGAAACTGGAAACACCCGCGTATAGCCCGCTGAGGTGCAGCTGTATGATTCAGATGTTATTGTCGTGATCTATCATACGCCCGCGGATTCGTCGGTTAAGCCGCTGTATTGATGCCAACCAGAGACATTTCGAATTAAACGACCGTGGCTGTTGCTACGTTCGTTAGGAAATTACGAGCTGAGAGAAATATCACAGATTCCGTTCGCCATGGCGGAGGTCGAGACGGTTACTCCGACCCGGAACCAATATTGCTGGGGTAGCCGATGACCAGCTTATACATATTTGATAGCTATGGAAGGGGTCGGCAATTCCTGAAACAAATTAAGAGGAGAAGAAGACCCCAAAGAGCTCCTCTGAAGCTCTGTAGCTCTTTATCCATAGATACCACATGTTGGGTCTTCGTAAGCTACCGCAAAGTAAGCTATTAGAGCTGCCCACTGACCGAAGTCTCTTCACTGACAACTCTAAGGTCTGCGGAATCGCAGGTCCCTTTCCTCATCCCACTCATCTCAACAGTCCACAGAAGAACCTAAAGCAGATTCAAACATGCCCTCTCTCCTGAATGGTAGCCAGTCTGTGCCAGACTCAGTCAAGCAGACTATTGTCACCTCTTCAAGTGAGGTCGATGTAACTAGTGGTACTACCGTCCGCACTATCAGCCACTCCGAGTCGAGATCATCGACACGTATTCAAGTTACCCGTACCATCGAGACGACTAAGAGGGTTCGGTCAAAGCTAGTACGTGAGCTAGACGATGTCGACGATGCCTACCTCAAGCGAATTGATCTCCAGTCGTATCTGGGATATATTGCTGATGAGCGTATAATTCACATGCCGAAGCGCGGCAGTAAATGGGATCAGGTACTGAAGGAGGCCGAGTTCTTTGGTCTTCAGATCGACGAATTTACCGCGGCGGTTAAAGATTTCGTCGTTGATAGCACGACTATACGAGATACTGCATTGGCTAGCTGCTATCTTCTCCTCGAGGTATGTTCTACCTATTTTTCATTACTTTTAACATGCCACTGATGAAGTAAGCTCGGCTGTGAGCAAGCACAAGCTCTGGAGCCGACTTTCAACACCTTGTACGAGCTCGGACAACTCCTCGCAAACMCCCTCGAGCTTCGCTCTCTCTTCGTGCTAAGCGAAGGTATTGCATATGCCTTGGGGGAGGTCATCATATGCCTTGTGCATCTTCTTGGAGACATTGCTATCTTCTACCATCAGCGAATTAGCCGTCTCTCCAGGAGTTCAGTCACTATTGACTTTGACCGAGAATTTGGTGGTCAGCTGGAAGAGATATGTGCCAAGCGAGAACAGCTCATCTACACCATTTGGGGTTACAAACTTGGGAGCAGCCATTCCGCGAGCGATGTAGCATCACTCCATCGTAAGTTGGGTTCAGCCCGGACTCATGTGAAATCCTACCTGTACGGTCGAATCCAAGATAAGAAACGCCGTGTCGAAGGAACCTGTGGGTGGCTTGAAGTTGACCTCGTCGAGTTCCTCGAAAAGGGGGAGAAAATTCTCGCTATCACGGGCAATGCCGGATGCGGAAAGAGCATGCTTGCAGCATGGGTGCGTGATCAACTGGAGAGACCAATTGGTCATCTTGGTCAAAAGCACAGAACTATTTCCTACACATTTTGTAAGTTCGTTGTTCTCATCTTATTATAGGTAGTGAGATCTAACGGGTTAAAGCTGCCGATTACCCGGAAAAGTCGACTACCGTTGCGTTACTAAAGAGCCTGCTCTCTCAACTCCTCGAGATCAGCATCGGGGATGTTCACCTTTTTGAACAGCTGTCAACTCTCCTGGAGAGGTTCGAAGATGGTCATAATGAGAAGGAGCTCACTAGCCAACTGTGGACTGTGCTTGACGCGGGCCTATCAACGGTTAACAGCAAAGGAGTCTACCTCACGATAATTATTGATGGACTTGACGAGATAGTTGGTGGGGATACGGCAGCCCTCGAACTATACAGACGTATTCACCAAAGCGTTAAGAAACTTCCGAAGATCCGGGCTATTACGTTCTCTCTACCACTTTCACATCTTGGCCAGCCCGATTGCCGACATCTCGTCATTACCCCTGACAATGTCCACGATGATATTCAGCTCTATTTGATCCACGGCCTTTCCAAACGCAGTACATACACATCTCAGACGGACTCTAAGCAACAGGAACTGTTAACTCAGCTTGTGTCTCGTGCGAAAGGCTCATTTCTCTTTGCGTACCTATCATTGAAGTTACTCGATACTGGCGTCGATTTTGACTCCTTCCACAAAATAATCCATGCCATCAAACCTGAGCAAAGTAAGAACCACGACATCTTACTAAAGGAGCTCGTGCATAAGGTCAACCTGAAGGATCATGATATCAACCATCTTCTATCGTTTATGGTGGCTGTTGAACGGCCTTTACAGATCGAAGAAGCGGAAGATCTATTGAACGTTGACCTTTCAAAGCGAATTGTTTCATCTCATGCCAACGTTCGCAAGTTATTACTTGAGACGAAAGGTTTGCTGGTCGAAAATAAGGGCAGTATTCGTTTCAAGCACTCCGTCGTGCGAAACTACGTCCGCGGGCTCTGCGGCTCGTCGCTTATCTCGCTCAAGGATGCCCACAAACTACTCACAATGACATTGCTGTTGTTTGCAAAACACGTCCTTACACAGCCATGTGAGCCTTCATTCGACATTGTGAATGGGGTAATCATTGATCAGGTTTACCACTCCCACCCTGTCGTTCAGTACGCTGTGCGGTACTGGATTATCCATCTCCAGCATTCGTCCCTCATCAGTACAAAAGGCGACTTGACGCTATCGCCCGACTTTAAGAACATATTCCCTGATTCCACCTTTTTCGTTATGCTGGAATGGTACAGTTGGCAAACCCAATCAACATCAACCTCTATTCATCTACACGACCTGGCCCTGAAGGTTCGTTCTGCTTGCTTCGGAGAAAAACATCGCACAGTCCTGCAAAGCTTCATAATCCTCGGTATTCTATATCGGACACAGTTAGAAGTGATAAAGGCGGCTGAGTATTTCTACCGCGCCTCTATCATTGGCCAGACAATTCTTTACAAGTTTAGCCCGCTTGTAATCACCTGCACGTCGATTTTCCTATCCTGTACCGAAGAGATCACTTACACCAAGAGAACTACCATCGTCGCATACCGCGAAGAAATGATTCGCTTCTATATCGAAGTGTGCAAGGGGCAATACGGTGCCCATTCTGACAATGTTATTCGGTGGTACGAAGCACTAGTCAAGCTCTACCGCGAGATACGCGAGGAGCACATGGCGGCCGTGATCCTGAAGGAGCTCCACGAGATCATAATCATCCGCTTCGGACGAGGATCCGATCGAGAGCGTGGCATTGCAAGGGAGCTTGCAGGAATGAAGGTCGTTCTCAAGAAACAAGGTGACACTGAGGAAAGCAAGGACCAGTACGACGAGCTTCTCTTTGAGGCTGTCGAAGAGATGGAGCTGACCGACGAATTGCGGATCACTATTATCCTCAGTCTTTCCAAGACCTATGAGTCGGAGCGCAAATTCCTCCTTGCGGAGAAGCTTTATGTCGCTCTCTGGGGCCGGGTTTGTACGGCCTCTCGCCTGAAGTCAACTGTCGAGTTGCAGCTCGTGCAGCTCAACATTGCGCTCGAGTATATTCACTTCTTGCGACGTCATAATCGGGAGAGTGAAGCGTGCAATATCATGGTCTGTGTCTGGGCCGAATATGAGCACCGTTCATTCGAGTCCAAGACAATTGTCCTTCGCCTCAAGGAGCTCTCTGTTCTATTCCGAAGTTTCGGGATGCTTGTAGTGTCTGTATCGATTCTTAAGAGAGCCTGGGGTTGGTTCAAGGAGCGCAAAATGACTGAGACCGAAGAAGCATCTGAGACTATGACGATTATCACTAAAGTTGTCGAAGAGATCACGGAGACCACCACGGAGGTAACCACCACTACAACAGAGACGGAGACGATCACACGTGAAGTGTACGAAACTACTCTCACGCGTGCTAAGTCTGGAAAGGTAGGCCGTCATTTCTTCAAAGCTTCATTAGCGCTAGTCGCCCTCCACATGAAACTAGAGAAGTGGTCCGATGCCGAGGTGGTCCTCCGACAGTCTTTAGAGATTGTATGGAAGGGTGTCCTTACAGTCGACGAGAAGCTTACAATTGAAGGGAGTTACATCTCGGAGACAGTGTCGACCGCGACTCGCCTTGCTCTCTGCTACCACCGCCAGAGGAAGTTCGATAAGGCGGAGCAGATCTACATTCGCGTCTGGCGAGCCTGTCTTACCTCACTGAAGGCTGAAGATGTCCTTCTTACCGATGCTACCATTAAAGTTCTGGCGTTCTATGAGGAGTACCGTCGTTATGAGAAGATCGTCGAGATATATACGCAGCTTCTCCAACACTATCGCAAGCACGTCGGCGCCACTCATAAGTTGACAATCCACACCCTCTACCAACTAGCAGCTACGTATGAGCTCCTTGGCCGAAAGGAGGCATATGATTACTACGCCGAAATCGTGACAGCACACACTCGTAATGGCGTATGTCATCATGAGGCGTTCAATGCTGCGGCCATCGTGCTCAAGTTCTACCGGGAAGAGAGTCGCTGGACAGAGCTGCAAAAGCTCAGCGTCGTGCTGTGGGACACAATTACCAAGCATCACCATGAACATAAAGTGTCAGAGGAGTTCGTGCAGCTAGTCTACGAGCAGTACCGGTATGTCCTCGAGTTCCATTCCAGGGTGGAGTTCTCGGTCCTCTACAAGATCACCGCCGAGTACCGTGAGACAGTCAAGAAGGTCTTTGGCACGTCGGTTGCCATTTACCTGACGGCCTTGATTGCGCTTGCAGAGGTCTGTGAGAAGAGTGAAGAACACTATCTCGAGTCCGTCACCATCTATGAGGAAGTGATTACAAAGACGAAGACTACCACGACTCTCACAGAAACCAAGGTTCGCACTATTAAGAAGCGCTTGTCTACACTCTACGTCACTGTCATCTCAAGCAGCAAGAAGACCGAGACAACAACTATTGAACGAGCCATCACTGTGTGCTCGGAGACGTACGAACAGTTCAAAATTCAGTACGGCTGGTGGCACGAGACCACACTCCTCAAGCTAAAGGAGTTGGTCTTGATCTACAGCAAGCTCAGCACCGAAAAGTCTCACCACACCATAGTCAGTCTTCTACAGGAGAGCGTCATTAAAATTCTTTCCACGGCCACGGTTGCGATAGAGCTATACAAAGCTGCTATAACCCTCGCTTCTGTCTACAAGACCGTCAAGCTTGAGCGCGAAGGCCATGAATTACTCCGCCAACTGCGTGTTTTGATCCTCTTCCCTGGCTTTGATGTTTCCGAGCAGAAGATAACGATCAAGCTCAACATTAAACTCACCAAAGTAGCCCTCGTATTCCTCATCGCCCTTGAAGAGGGTCTATACCATGCAGACGGCAAGCCAGGTCACAACCACTTCTCGCAGATCATGGCTGATCTTCTACTGGAGACGCTCCTCTACGAACAGTATGTCATTGTAACAACCAATATGACCGAGAAAACGAGCATCGAGACGGTGCTAGAACATGGTGCTCGTCTTCGTAGCCTCTGGATCTCCCGCGGCCGCACCGGCTTCGTCTCTGTGCTGGACAAGAAGCTCTTCGCTCTGTTCCTAGAACGATACCATTCAACCTTAGGCTCGTATGCCAACGACAAGAACGCCTCTTTTGACTTGTACGTGGCACTTCTTACCGAGATTGGAGACGGCAACGCAGCCGAGCGCACCACGGTCGACTTCGCCATGGCGACAGTCAAGGCTATCAACACCACTGTGCGAAACCTCATGGTCGAAAGCAAGGATCTCCCACGTGCTCACGCTCTCGCCAAATGTGGCTTCCAATTCGCCAACGGCCTACACTTCTACCACAACCGACGCCGCGGCGTGTTCGGCTACAAGCTGGCAGAGCTTCTTGCCGGCCACGGTGTCCCGATTTGGAAGGCAGCTGATGCGAAGCTCAAGGAGTCCATGCTCCTGACTAGCCGAATTGTGCTGCAAACCGTGTTTGCCGCATTCCGCGAGGCTGGCGTCGATTTCGTCAGCTTGCGCTTCGAGGACTTGTCTAGTCTCATTGCATTACTCGGCGATCAGAAGAACTACGGTGAACTCGAGGCATGTTTCTCCTCACCCCTAACCCCTAACCCCTTTTCACACAGTCCCACCTTTTTCTGATTGAGACGCTAACACCGCACACAGACGCTCCTCACAGCCCTCTGGCGCTCCCGCGAAGTCCAGCGCAGCTGGTCCCCCGCCGTCGTCCTGCACATCGGGCAACTGCTCATCGACGCACACGTATCGGCGTCGCACGTTGACAGCGCCATCGCCCTCGCCGACATCCTGTACTACAACGTGCGACAATCCCGCGGCGGCCTCGACCGCCACGCCCTCGTTTTCGCCAACAAGCTCTCCGTACTCTTATCGCGCGCCGGCCGCACCCGGGACGCAGCGCGCATCCACGCCGACGTGCTGCGCGATCTCGACGACCACCGTCTGGGCGCCGGTACCGACCCCAAGGAGAAGGAGCGATTGCGTGGCGCCGCGGACTTACACCTGGATGGCTTGCGCCGGTGCGGCTGGGCGTCGCGGCCGGAGTGGGCGCGCACTGCGACGGGGTTGCATGAGAGGTTGGGGCGCAGGTATGGCGGCTTGACGGTGCTGCCTGTGGAGAAGTGGGGCGCGATCGATCCCAAGAAGGACAAGGAGTTGACGTACTCGGGGCCGACGGCGTGGAGCCTCGACATCGAGAAGGAGACTACGAAGAGGGATTTGATTTCCCCGGCCAAGGAGCGCTGGGGCTGGTTCGTGCGGACTACTGAAGAGGTTGTCGCGTAAGTGAATTGGGGTAATTGTGATGGTCTATGTATGGGTATATATGGTGGTATGATGTGTTGGAAAAGCGACTGTTTATGCGGAAATGCCGATACTGGGCAGGTAATGAGACGCGCTGAGGAGGATACACCACTCCTTCGTGCCGTGAGGTTGCGTTTGTGTGGCTCTATGTTGGACATTTTCACTCTCCCTTCTTTTCTAGTTTGTCATTAGTGTAGATTAGTTCCTACGGAAGTATATTACCGTTCCTCAAAATTTCATAGCGTTAGATTATTGAACTTGGGTTCCTATTACTTCGTTGCTCGTTTCTCTTTGCTTTGGTATGCTTCTTTAAGTTGTGAGGGCTATACTGAGCGATAGTGATCACGCCTCGGCAATAGGGGGTGTTGACTACGGCGATGATGCAAATATATAAATCCGTCATTATATTGTCCCAGCCATGCTCCTGTACCACTGCCCTATCTCGTATCCATATCATGGAGGTATTCAACCCCATTTATCAACAATACCCTATGCATTCCGACTTAGATGACCTCCCTAGTCACATATGCCATTAGTAACAGGGACCCTCCCCATACTCCGAAAAAAAATAGACCTCATGCCCCAAGCCCTGACAGCCAGCTCATTTCGTTTCGATATGCGATCTGATAGGCAACGACGTTGAACTTGAGCAACCGTTCTCCTTTTCCGCCTTGTCTCCACATCCCGTACAAGCATCAGCTTTTTCCACGGCAGAAAGACCCGAGAAAGGACATGTCGGCGAAGAAGGGAGTCCTTCTTCAATGTCATCCAATATCTTCTTCCCGTGTAGGAATCCTTCGGGCTCGACCTTTTGTTTTTCAATCTCGTCTGCGTACTCGTCGCCGTCGCGAACGTACCACTTGGCGAAGAGGTCGTTCTGGACCCATATAACCTTTCCGAGCGCCTTGACTAGCGCGATCTTCTTATCCATCCTCAGACGCGGGTGCGATAGAAGCGCCTCTGTAAGGGTGTCCTGGATGAAGGCAAGACAGGCGCCAATGTGGATGTATTCTATGTGTAGAGGGTGCTCGCGTCCACGTCCGGTATGCATCATGCTATTTCCTAATGTTAGACGGTGCAGGTTTCATCATACGGGTAGGTAGATAATGCTCACCCGACTTTGTCAAGATATTCCCAGAACTCCATGGTGCTGGGATCAGAGCACAGTTTCGCCAAGTACGCCCTCAGGAACATTTTGCGATATAAGATCTGTGGGCTATTCTCATTGAGATTATCATCCACCGGCCCTTCGTAACTTGTACTCCTGGTTTCTAGTGCACGTGCTGTGATATCATACTGCAATAGCTTCTGGTACACAATGTTGACGATGGCGGGGATCAGCTGTTTTATGTATTTTGACCCTGATATCAGGGCCTCGATATCATCTCGAATTCTGTTAGCTTCAGGGTTCTTGGTGGGTCGGTAGGATGGAGCTTCATACTTGAACTGAAATCAATGAAGGAGTGCAGATACTGAATTCGAGCTTCGAGATTGGTATATAGATCTTTTCGATCGATATGTTGTCTGGGACGTGCCAAAGGCCCCATTGTGAAGATTGCGTACGGTTCGTTGAAGCTGGTAAAACCCCTGAATTTTGGCCAATTGTACTGACTGCCCCACGGACGTCTGGTTATGAACAAGTGAACTAAATCCGAAAAAAAACAAAAACACAGGTCGAATTGGATGAGATGGAGGCAAATACTGATCAATGGAAACTAGCAAGCTAGAACTAGAATTAAATTTTATATGAAAATGTCGTGACATAAAGTTCTCCCTAACTTCGAGCTGCACAATAGGAATGAAGCGATGATGGCCTGACATCGGGTGGGACCATCGAACCATCGTGTCGGGCGCATTCGGTCTGGGCTGACCGAGCCGACAAGATCTCAGGAATTGGAACGTTGCTAATTCGCGGGGTTCTATTTGGCTATCCTTGACAGCTGAGCTTTACCAGGTAGATCAGCCCAACATGATGTCATTCTCGGCTTACCCTTTTGTCCTTACTTCGAATGGACTTTTGAGCAATCTGAAAATTGGCAGCTTGGATTTGGAAACTTTCGACGTTGTATGCAATATTTTTGGGTGGCGAGATTCCGTTAACATCCACTATTTCGGTACCTACACCTGACACCTGACACCTGACACCTGTGGACCCTTCACTGGACAAATGGCCATTTAAGCAGGGCTGCATTACCCCGCTATGAGGTACCTAAGGCAGACCTATCAGGGAAACCAACCAATGGATGTCACTAGAATTCTCCCGATTCTACTACCTACAAGCACCTATCTACATCATAAAGAATCAACTGTACAAATGTTATGGCAACAAGAACATAAGCTATGTTGAAGCTATGTTTAGGAAGTTAATCTAGAAAGTATGGAATTAAACCACACCCTTCTACTTGTTCCACCCTAATGGTTGATCTTCAATCGTTTTGTAGGCTATGGGCCGAAATTCAAATGCCGGACCCCGAAACTCACTGCTAGTAATTACTTGATTGTTCACGACCCAACCGTATCCGACTCCATAGTTTATCTTTGCGCCTGCGGGCGAATTGAGCAGCTTCCATTTGTCTGGATCAACCAATTCAACCAAACGAGAGGTTCTGGGGCTGATATCCGAGTCACCCAATTTGCCGAATTGACTTGTGGCCTGCTCTGCGTATGAGGGACCAAAAATGAGACAGTACATAACATGCAGCTGCTCACAATACAGATCACTGTAGCCGATACTATCATCGACCTTGGAAAATATCTGGCGGTCTATTACAGCCCCGCTTACACGCCACGATGGTAGCTTTACGCGCTCATGGCGATAGAAACGCAGGAGAAGCAGATCTTTAAGTTGCTGTGGGATATCACCAAGACTGGCGCCGTGATTTATTAGTCTAATCGCTGAGGCATTCTTCCACCGGTTCAAAGCAAAATGCAGCGGCGTTTCGTACTCGGCGCCTTTCATGGCACTTGTTACGGGAATACCAGAGGATATGATGAGGTCGACCATATCCGCCTTGTCTTCCATAATAGCCTCTTCGAGGTGGTAGTTCGAGAATGAGCATCCAAAGCTGTGAAGGTACTTTGCAGCTGCCATGTTACCGCAATTGACTGATATCAAAAGAAGTTCATCCATCMCCCTCCGGCGATCGCACTTCAACTTGCCTATTGACAGGGGATATTGCTCAAGCAAAGTCTGAATGATTTCCAACGCAGTATCGACTTCAGCGGCTGCCTTAGCTACCCTGACCGCTGTATCGGGKGAGTCGAATTCATCTAATTGAATAAACAGGTTGAAAAGGTAGATTGCCTCCCTGAAGTCTTGGGTAAGCTTGAACTTGTACTGCGCAATCTTCGGTTCATCTTGCCGGATTTCCTGCTTTTCACGCTTATAAGCGCGGTGATCGTTAAGCAATTCTATAATTAATGAACCGAGCCATTCGATTCTGTCGAAGTAAGGTGGCTCGTTAGGGTCTAAAGATGGCTGAGCAGCAGCAGCGAGCAGCGGTTTATAAACTCGTAAATTGCTTGTACAGCGGAAATGTCCAATGGCCTTGAGAACCGCTTCAGCGATTAATGGACGTTCATTGGAACCCAAGGACTCTAGCAACATCGCAAGGGTCTGAAGACAGCCCTCTTTAGCTGCATAGAATAAGTCATCAATTCGAAACTCGAGCCCATTGCGAATCATAAAACAGGATATATCTTCATGCCCATTTGAGCAGGCCAACTGAAAGGCATCCCCAGACTCTACTGAGAGGAACATCTCTAGGGAGACATACGGCGGCCTATACTTGCCAAAGAAGGCGTGGAGCATACTCCAAGGACACCATGGGTATCTTATATTATACCAATTCCTTAATGAAACCCCAGACTCGACAAGTGCCTGTACGACATCGAGTCGTCCCCTCTCTGCTGCGCGGCACATAGGCGGAGGATATGAGGTCTCCCACTTACCTTCGAGCCCCTTGGGGAACTCCTTTTGGTAAATCTCGATGCATTGCTTGATGGTTTCAACATCCTTGTTGGTTTCGATTGCCCAGAGGATACTGGGCTTTGGGAAAGTTGCTAAGTTTCCATGACGCGCTGACCAGGGATCCAATCGTGTCTCCTTGCTCGAGTGCAATTGGCGGTTAAGTTCCCGTTGGTACTCTGCGTCTTTATCGAAAATCTGCTTTGGGTCGATGGAGGAGTGGCAGTATTTGCAAATAGAAGCAAAATCTAAGAGCTGGGCCGGCGTATCTAGATTGCTCCCTATGCATTGAATAAGCTCAACAGGCACTGTAGCGAATACATTGGTTCTCCCCATCTCAGCTTTAGATTATTATGTGTGGAATTGGTTTGAATTCTGATTAAGCTTATTGCTGGCTTTAGAGGCTATCACCTATTTCTACGAGGTTGGCATCAAATGTGCCATAGGAAGACCGTAAGCCATGTTATATAATACTATAATCTGGATGCCTCAATGGATATGTTTCTGAATGCGCAGATTATGTACAGGTTCAATGTCTATTATATCGGTAAAGCATCCTGGATAAAGCATTTGTGCCTAGCTGGATAAACAATTAACGATCGCGTATAAAGGATGCATGGACCTTTGTCCGATAAAACTACCCTTGTCTATGGACAGTAGATACCTACCTACCTAGGTACTCTTTTCCCTGGTAATGGTAAAGACGGGAACTTAGGTAGGTACCTAGGTTAGGTGCTCGTCTAAGATTATTTTACATGCTATATATAAATTGCTAGACATATCCTCTCTGATACGTTGCCTTTCATTTTTTTCTGATATTAACCTACGGTGGAAATACTAGAACTCTCAAAACTCGGTAGCAGAGGGAGCCCAATCGCCGGACTTGTATCCTTAGTTGTGGCAATTACCCTACTTAGAAAATGATATAGAGGTAGGAGGTTTGGCAGCAGTCTACTAGGAGGTAGTTAAAGTATTATGAAGTGAATCCTGGATCCGTTGGGATAATTTTGTCATAAGGCCGACCATAGGATGATGGATATAACAACGTTGTTGCGCGAAGAGYTCTAAACTAACCGGCCGAAGGCCGGGTATACATACTAGATACTTCTTTGTTCTAAGCATCCCTTACTAGATCCGAAGTATCCGAATCCTGACAAATTTCTTGAGAAGGGACAGTCACTCGCAGCAACAAGCATACTTGGAGAGAATTGACTGTCAAGGTTGATTCATTTAATATAGCAAGGCGGACATTTGTCACCCCTGCATTGATATAAAATGCCCCTTCCAACATGAAATTTAAGTTATTTTAGTATCGATTGGGACCTTGATCTGTTATCAGTGCGACATATTGGTATCAATCACTTGATGTGCTATTGTTGGTTGATATCTAACTAGGTTACAGAACCGGAATCAACATGGCCGAGATGTTCCCCTTTTTCGTCAATCGAGACTTGACAAACATCTAATACCCCAGCTAATCATCGACGTATATTTGCTGATAGCTTCAAATAACCAGGGACTAGTAGCTTGGAAGTATTAGGTCTTTGGGATAGAATTTCGACACTTCATTAAGAATGTCATCTCGAAGGGACTCCCAATCCACTTTAGGACCAATCCACGATCTCCTCCACACACCTTGACCGTGCTTAACTCTGCACCCGAAGTTATAGTGCGAACTTCGATCATTGCGGCAGATTCTAGTCAGGTCTTGTATTTTGAAGTGCCTCTCACGCCAGAGCTTTAGATGTTGAGACTCAGTCTTGTATCTTAATGGGTAGCAGAGTGAACCTTTCAAGCAGTCGATGCAGAGGCCGCCATTCTCGAACTCGTGTGCAGAATTGAGATCATCGACGCTGAAAGGCGTTTTAATATATAAGCGGTTGACAATGCGACTGTCAAGTGTGATGAGTTCTTCTAGGCCTGGAAACTGCTCGACTAGCAGAGAGAGAGGGCTCTGTATTAAGAGGCCAGTTTGCCCTATTTCGATCAATCTTTGACTGACCTCCTGGAAAGCTTGAGCATGGTCGAATTTGTCGGCGGCGAGTAGTAAGATTGTCAGATCCCGAATCGAGACTCTCTCGATCTCTTCGGACTGCCCGCGATGAAATTTGAGTCGAAACCACTCTTCGAACCACGGCCACATTATGTTAAAGGGCACTTGGTACTTGTCCACTGCAATGAGAATCCCCGGGAGCTCTTTAATAGGAACGTCGTATGCCCAAGGATATTGGCCTTCATTTTCAAGCATCCTTGGCCCAGAATGCTCGTGCAAGTGTCTCTCTAAAAACAGATGTCTTGTCACCACCCAGTCAAGGCAGGAAGATAGCCTCGTCTGTAATACTTCGCCAAGAACGGCTTCAATCTGGTCGAACTGCAGGTAGAAGTACGTGGTTGGATTTGGGTGTTTGTGTTTGTCGCCCTCCTTATGGTTCGTTACAACGCTCCTCCAGAAGATTTTTGAAAGGAGATCATCCGATCCCCATATTCTCCAGCACAGCCACGAGCAAATGCATTCCATGAACTGAAACCGTGTAATAATTACTACATCCCCCTCTTGGGGAATGCGTGGCCATGTTTGAAATTTATCTTCCGAATCTATATAGTGTCCGTCAGGGTCGTGTTGGTCTGTGGACTCGATGAGTTGTTCCTCTAGTCGTGCGAATTCCATCAAGTCTAGGCCTGTACCTCCTTCTGCACCGGAATCTTCTCCGTCACTGTTGCGGTCGTGGAAAAGCTTACCCATCTGACGAATAAATGAACCGATTTGGCTGTACTTCACAGCGATCTTCGGGAACGGTCTCATCGTCCTGGCATGGCCAGCTGTCTCGTCGGAGTGGTGATCAAGCCACGAGCGTAGATTGTCCGGTTCTAATACGCAGGGATCCTTGGAATCATATAGTCTGCTAACGAGTGACTTGTTTCGAGGCCAGGCGCACCAGATTAACTCAAGAAGGTGAAGAGGTGTAATCTTATATACGACCCCGTGACCAGGCCTTTGGCGCCTTAGCTCTTCTTCTGGGCCCCGCAATAAGGTCATATGGTTGGAATACAGGGCCCCGAAGACTGCTCCAATGGCAGAAACGCTGACACCAGTGTCTTCATGGAGGTTCACGATGGTGGATTGGGATTCGACGTATTTCTTCTTGGTGAGCATGGCTCTTAGAATAGGAGAATAGGCCGCCAAGACGTGTCGGTTGACCTCAAAGCTTCGAATCTCAGTAACTGCGTCTGTAGAATCCAAGCAGTCGTGTTCCTACAGAGAATCAATGATTATTATATATCCAGTGGAGCTAATACGCAACAACCTTCCGTCTCCTGTTTGACAGGTAGGTTAGGGCGTTCATGAGCGGTACATACGTGAACTTTGATGGTGACATCACTGTCTTCAGCAAGCCTGAAATAGGATTGCTTGATGGGTAAAAGCTGCTTCTCTTCGCTTTCGGTTGATCTATTGGTGGCATCTGTATTACGCGGCATACTTTGACTCTTAAGTTCTCGTTCAATGTCCATGAAATCCATGGTTAATGGAGAGGTGAGAGACCCGCGAATTAGTTCAATATATCTGCAAGTGGGTTGGCAGGGAAGTGCGATATTTGGTAAGAGTTGAGAGAGATGAAGGGTAAAAGAGATAATGTAATGTCGATTGTCAGTTTGGAGGGTTTATCAGCAAGGGCTAGGGCACCTGTCCTCTTTCCTAACTGCTGGAGATATTTACCTAAGGTACCTACCTGACGCAGATATTAGAGCACTGTACCCGTGAGGTGTAGATTCGGATACATGAATATGAATCTTCTAACAAATATGTACTTCTTTCAATGCACGGACAGTATTCACAGCTGATCACTGCTGTCACACTTTGTCTAGTTGACCAAATGCAACCAACGTGGCAGAATAACGGCAGACTAAATGCCCTTTGTGCGATTAACACTGTGACGCACTATGCAATTCTCTCGTGTCTGCCCATGCATTGTGAATTTGAGTACAGTATTAACCACACATAGGACACTTAGTCTGACGCCCTTCTGCGTGGCTGGTAAAGAAAAAGACAAATATAGAATAAACCGCGTCTATTGTGACCTTTATTCCAAAAAGCCAGGCGAGGTGCAGCATCACTTTGGAACGATCTATGGGTTTGACTGGACTATCCAAATATTTCAAGCCTCCACCACTAATTATGGCGGCATCAATCGGTGCGCTTCCCTCTGTCAGCTGGAAAGCATCCACATGGAGAATTAGACGCTTATTGAGATAAGGATACAGGTCCACGATCTGGATCTGGAAGGCCGGACTGCCAGCTCAAGCTTAATTTAGACCAACCCGGATGCGCTTAGTGTTCAGCTGCTCAGTGGCAATTATATTGCTAGAGAGATTCTAGTCATATGTGACCTGGAGCACGCTGACTGAAAAGAACATACAAATATTCGAGAGTGAAATAAGTTGTATATTTTGTTAATCGGCACCCATACAGCATTGTCCTATGACCTTAATGTTAGACAATTATTTATAGATTAAGAATGATACGATGCAAGGTAGGTATTAGGTAGGTATCCATATCAATATCAATGTCAGGGGATAAAGAGGTAGTTGCTTTTAAGTTGGCCTAATGTCAAAGAAGTAATCGTATACACGAACCACACGATACGGTTCGTAGAATCAAAATTTTCACCTCTTTCGCAGCATCTTCCTATTTATTTCACTCACATATCAATCTTTTGAACTTCCCGAGCTACGTTAGAGAAGGGGGTTCTAGAGCTTATATGCTCGCTAATGAGATCTTTAGGATATGATGTATACCTAAGGTATTTAGGTCCAATCTAACTGGCTTGACCAACAGCCAGAGAGGKCCATTAATGAGTGTCACAAGTAAAGTAAATGCCGGGAGTACAACACGATAGACTTCAATGTAGAAGTGAGGTAGGTGTACAGTAGTAGTAATTTATCAACGCTTGCACCACGGGAGCTTCGCCTACAGGCTACGTACGATATAGACACACCCCTAGCAGGCATAATTCATCTTCGGGTCATCGCCCGGGAGGGGGCACGGGTGACACACGGAGAATTAAGAGGAAAATGCAGGGTACACCGAGGCTACTGCCAGCCATACAACGATCTCTACTGGTAGCAGCGCACTATCCTCCAGAGTCTTTGAGGGACCCAACGGGGGTCCTAAGGAAAGAAGAGTCAGCAGAGATATTCCAACAGCGGTACGTCGAGCTCTCCGAAAAACAGGTAACAGTCTTCACCGACGGGTCCCAAGAATGGACGCGAATAGGGGCAAGTCAGCACAGTGAGTGTATCGCGAGCTTCAGGCTACATACTAGGCGGACGAGAGGTCGAGCGGTGCCCAGGGGCACTATGAGATCGAGGGTAATGAGCTAATGGACAGCCTGGGAAACCAGGGTCCAAAATTATCGGACGTCGACCAGGACTGTATACCCACGGCGTGCGGAGTTAAGTCTGGAGTCAGGAAGGTGGCGAGAGCTACGCAAAATATGTGATGGAAGGAGGACTGGGAGAAGCTATCAGAGCACATGAAGGGCTGGAAACTCCCTTACAGCTTACGATTATTAGAGGAGCTAATTGGGGGACTCAAGGACCTTCCAGATGTTCCTACAGGCCACTGGATCCTACGGCTGAGTCTGTATCCGCTGGGAGKGATACGAGGTCCAGCGCATATTAATACTTACCTATTACAGGGCACAGATAGGGGTAGTATGACACGGCGTTCGGTCGAATTATACTATCATTATATCTATCTCTTTTTTGAGCACTCACCCTAGGTGTACTTAGAGATATAAGGGCCAGGACTTGGCTTCACAGCACACACGTCACGAAGCCTAAGCCTTAAGGGCCCACTATCAACCAGCGGAGGGAAGAACAGCGAGAGGCGTGATAGCGATGCGCCTACAAGGTGTGGGTTGCTGGATGGGTCATCAAATTACCTGTACGTAATGGAGTAGTGTATGCCTAACAGGTATGTTGGCTTGTGGTAGTGCTTCTCTAAGGCGTTTTCGATGCATGAATCAAAAGCCACTAGGACAACATAATATAATCTATAACTTTCATTTCTAGTTAACTAGAAATTTATAGCAAGGTGTCTTCTAAATCTACGGTTTATAATAACATAAAAAGAAGGGAAAATAGTCTAATAGGGAAGGGAAAACAAAAAGGTAACGTAAAGAAAATGAGTGTCCGACGCTGCCCGCTTACCAGCCTTCAACTGTATCCAGCTTTACAGGGTTCTCGTTCTGAGGCTTAGGCTCAACATATTTCTGGTCCTCGCATAAGGCGGAGCAGCCGATGATCTTGTTGACAGGAAGACTGAAGCTGAAGTCGACAATTCCGCGTACCCAATGTCCATCCTTATTCTGCGTTTGTTGCTGCACCTCTATAGAGCCACAAGTGTTAGCGTATGTAAGCTGTAATCAGGGGCTCGGGATACTAATAATAACCCGGGTGGATTTGGGATGGGCCAACTTACTGCTCTTCGTCTGGCCTTCGCAGACACGAGCAGCGTAACCGAACAGCCGTCGGTTCCGTTGCGCGAACCAGACCTGATGGCACTTTTGATCATCCCAGAAGCAGGTACTATATCAATTAGAATCTTATCCAATACCAACACCCTTGCGAGTGACTAGTTGGGCTATGACCTACTTGTCTGCGGATGTTGTAGTACACACTGTGGTCGATTCACTTTTGCTGGTATCCCAGTGGTACGAGAGAGATCCCCCCAGTGATATCTTCTCGGCAGGTGACACCGGAAGCGCGAACTGTAAGGCAAGATCGAGCATTTTCACGTCATATCCTGATGATTTGGAAGTTTGGATGCTGGTACAACTCTGGGTGCTTTCAGAGTCTTGCGAGCCGCATCGGGCGGTTGTTTTGCAGTCGATAGCCGCGCCCGAGTTCACCCAGTTGTCGTATTCAATCTGGGCTTCAACCAGCCAGTACTCGGTCCTATAAGGGGTCATTGAATTAGGTTATCGACTTGGAATGCCTTTTCCAGGATCGTATTGCTTTCATAGAGCCACTTACCAGCAGTGATCTGCCTTCTTTCCACCATTACAAGCATCACTGTCCCCGACTCTGGGTATTTTTACACCCTGGTCTATTTTATAGACGGAGTTCATGGGCTTATAGCTAGGGTCTGAGTCGGAATCGCAGCCCGGTAGTCGGTCTTTATAGCTGTTCACGTCGACGCGCTTGATAAGCTCGTCAGGACCAAGCTCCTTTATAATCTCGCCTATCTCTTCGAGGGCTGCTCGGGTGGAATTTGTTGGCGCTGCGGTAGCCACGGCCGCATAGGCTAACATCAT
The DNA here is from genome assembly GCA_000931505.1 of Hypoxylon sp. E7406B. Classification (NCBI taxonomy): domain Eukaryota; kingdom Fungi; phylum Ascomycota; class Sordariomycetes; order Xylariales; family Hypoxylaceae; genus Hypoxylon; species Hypoxylon sp. E7406B. The sequence goes on along the minus strand of JYCQ01000277.1, from coordinate 13,838 downwards.
TGTTAGAGTGGAAAGCATGCTGAATAATGTAGTCGGTTGATTTGGAGGTTCTTTAAGAGTCTTTGAGGATGGATGTTTGATGGTAGTTCTGACCTTATGGGAACATGAGAGGAACAGCGCTTAATATATATACAAGATAATGATAAAGATATTACTTTTCGTGGCTTTACAAACATCTATTCTTAGTGTTCATTATCGTGATGGACGCTTGCTGATTCCATTGACTCCCTCTCCAGGCCTATTGCTCGGTCAGGAATATGGAAGATTTAGAGGCTTTGTCTCTTGAGATCTAAGTTGGGACAACATAAGCCAAGACTGCCAAGACAGAATGGCGTCAGATTAAAAGCCTATACGTAGCTTAACACTGATATAATACATGCAATGTATTAGGTATCAGCTTTATAGAAACCATTGACTTTTGGTTAAAAATAAGTGAGAGTGACATTTGACATTTTCTTGTTAGTTAGGTACCTAGTCAATTAGTGTCTCTCTTTTTTTTAAGCTAAAGGACGAAGTCGCCATCAAAAGTCTTGGCACGCACTGCTTCATACTGCTACATTATATCCGAACGTCTCTTGATAATTTGATTGGCTATTTTCACTGCAATATAGGTATGTTATTAAATCTAAGAAAGTATAAACTATATACTTCTCTCAGTAATATTCATTTCAAAGGAGCTTGCATTGACTTTAAATTAATATTGATATTACAATACGTGTTGGAAAAACAAAATGTTCTACGGTCGGTGCCGGAGCTGACAAGCGTCCACCGGCTTACGCCAAGACGTTTAATGGCGACTTCTGTACTATCAATGCTATTATTAGTGGGTTAGGACAGCGGTTGGTCCTTTACGATGTGATGTACGAACGGACCTGTATAATCCACAAAAGAGTCTTGGCATCGTGAAGGATTGTGGATGAAGGATCAGATAACATGAGGTAGGCAATTAATTTAGGATACTTAACCAGAAGCACGGTGGGCAGTGCTTGGTTTTGCAGCAACGAGATTTCTCGCATTAGCGCATTCATGCTGGGAACTTGCGTGCGAAGGGAAATAATGGCTCTTGATMCCCCGCGATGCCTAGCTGTAACTGGTGCCGTGGTAGAACTCCATTTTGACCACGGAATCAATTGGGTCCTCCAGGTTCGCGACACCTGGATCTCGCGTATCGTTGTCCCGCCATGGTTGGCAGTTATCATTGGAAAAAGGATTAAATTCGTAATAGTGAAGTATAGTATGGAGGAGGTCGTATAACTCCGACTAGATTGGATAATGGGGTTGTCCCATTCTTTCATAGGTCACTACCTCCTACCTACAGGTATCTACAAATGAAGATATAAGGCCTGAAAGAGTGTTCGGGTCATTGCGAATTACGCTACCGAGGTGCGTGACCCACTTCCCCGTGTTCTTCTGCCAGGGGTTCAGCGAAGAGGTGCAGGTCGCAAGTCAAGTTACCTAGGTTAGTAGTTTATTTCAATGTCTGGTTTCTGACTTAATTTGATCTGAAACCGCTTCGAGAATCTTGAACTGGATCTGAATTTCCCGGGATGCCTTCACCATTCGCCATGAAAGACGATTCGGCGTTTCCAGCTCCGAGTGCGGTATACAGCTGGAGGATATACGCTCTGGCGTTTTGTGCATCGATGGGAGCGTCGATGTTTGGGTACGACTCCGCATTTGTTGGCGGCGCAATAACACTGCCTTCATTCGTATCGCGATTTGGACTGGGGACTGCATCGTCAGAGCAAGCCGCCGCTTTGTCTGCCAACATCGTCAGTACTTTTCAAGCAGGATGTTTTTTCGGCGCCATCGTTATATCCTACCTAGCTGAGAAATTCGGCCTTAGATTCCCGCTCATTGCTTGTGGGGTGGTGTATAATGTTGGTGCCATTATTCAGGTAGCTTCAACGGGCTCCATTGGAATGATATACGCGGGAAGAGCCTTGACAGGTACCTAATCAATTCATCAACCCAGAATCGTGCCTCTCTGGGATGGTCTAAATAGTTCTTAGGCTTGGCGGTTGGTGCTTCAACCCTTGTCGTACCTCAATATATATCCGAGTGTTCGCCCCCCGCGATTCGTGGCCGCCTAATCGGTATGTTTGAGATTGTCCTGCAGTTTTCGCAAGTTGTGGGCTTTTGGGTCAATTATGGTGTTAATCAGAACATTTCTGGCACGCTTGACGCCCAATGGCGAATCCCCTTTGGACTACAGCTCGTCCCAGGGACTTTTCTCACCGCACTAATGCTTCTACAACCCGAATCACCACGTTGGCTCGTTAAAAATGGGAAGACAGAGAAGGCGATAAGAAGTCTTTGCGAGATACGCCGTCTCCCGCAGGAAGATGATTACATTTCTTGGGAAGTGGACGCCGTCAAAGAGCAGCTCCTCAGCGAGTCTGAACTGGGCACGACTCGTCCATTAGGCGCAAAGTTGAAAGAAATGGTGAAAAAGGGTAATCGCAGCCGACTGGCCCTTGGAATAGGCTTCATGATGTTGCAGAACTTGAGCGGTATCAACGCGCTCAATTATTATTCTCCCACGATCTTCAAGTCAATCGGCTTCTCCGGGACCAGTGTTGGGCTTCTAGCTACTGGCGTCTTCGGCATCGTCAAAGCCTTAGCAACTTTAGTTTTTATGTGCTTTGGAATCGACAATTTAGGGCGTCGAAAATCTATGCTAATTGGATCGAGTGGCGCATTGATAGCGATGTTCTACCTTGGCGGGTACTCAAAGGTGTCGGACTCCTTCCATCATACCGTCGCGCATGATGGAGGTGCATACATTGCTATCGTTATGATTTACGTTTTCGCGGTATTCTATGCTATGTCTTGGAACGGTATTCCCTGGGTGTTCTGGTGAGTTCGGCCTGCACACAGCTCCTTCATTTCGTTGTGTTAACCTGTACAGTGCTGAGGTCTTCCCTACTGGCATTCGATCCGTATGCCTCCTGTTCACTACCTGCACGCAATGGCTGGGTCAATTTATCATAGTCTACTCTACACCATACATGATGACGAACATAACATATGGGACTTTTCTCTTCTTTGGAGGGTTCCTGCTGATCGGAACGCTGGTAGTTTTCTTCCTGATGCCGGAAACGAAGGGTCTTTCTTTAGAGGATATGGATGTTTTATTTAATATTAAGGGACTGGCTACCAACCAGCGGAGGAAAGCGGACGAAATAATTGGATCCCAAAGGGCTGCGGAGAATGCGGTTAGCTTAGAGAAGACGGAACATGCTATGAACATCGAGAGTATTTGAATTGAAGACATGGGTACGTAAGATATTAGTAGCAATTCAGGTACCGTGTTTTAATAGAATTGTATAGGCTATATGACAGGATAGGAGATATCGTCAGCCTTTTTACTAATGATCCTAAAATTGATTCGGATTGTACCAAGCCCTACGTAGGAGCCCTTGCTGACGTTTGAATGCGGGACAGCCAAGGAGGTTGTTGTTGCGATATCGCAGGCAGCATTAGGTACTGATGAGGGGTAATAGCAACCCGGAATACAATATTCCTTTGGAGTCGACAATACCTCCCAGATACTTTCTTACCCGTAATCTCATTCTCCCTAATACAGAAGTATGCATGCAGGCTCTGGTTTCGAATTGCTGACGACCTGCGAAAGCTGACCGGGACTCGAACAGCGGGGTCGCAACTATTAGCAACCATTAGCAACCATCCATTCACAATAGCACTCCATACCTGGTATTAAGACAAAGCCCTCATGTTCGCACCAAGAACTCAAAAAAGATTGCGAGATCTCACCAAATCTACTTGAGAGTTCCTAGCAAATCTTATCTCCTCACATACCTACGCTTTTGTAAAATGTGCATTTTTGATGACCAAACGGGAATTCTGGAATCATCCTACCAATATGGGGCATCCCCCCTGAACGCCAAGAGCAGCTCACAGCCACTGCGGACCTTTTTGTTCGGCTACCCTCTCCATAATTCGCTAGCCCCCTTACTCCACTCGAAACTCTTCAACCGACTCTCACTGCCGTGGACATATCGCCTTATGGAAACACGAGATGCCTCGCAGTTTGTACCGTCCCTTAGAGAAACGAACGTAATTGGATGTGCGGTGACCATGCCCTACAAGGTGTCTATGATGTCGGCCGTCGATAAAGTGACAGCCGAGGGCAAGACCATTGGCGCCATCAATACTGTATTCATTCGCAAAGCACAAGATGGGCGTCTCCTGTATATTGGAACCAACACGGATTGCATTGGAGTGCGAGAAGCCTTCCTCCAGAATATTCCAGATGTGCTCAAGCATTCCACCGGGAAACCAGGCATGGTCATCGGGGCAGGAGGAGCTTGTAGATCTTCGATATACGCCTTGTGGAAATGGCTTGGAACTAACAAGATATATCTGGTGAACAGGCTCGAAAGTGAAGTGTCCGATGTGATTCAATCTCTGAAGGTTGCTGGATTTAAGGGGGAACTCATACACGTGTCTACGTTAGAGATGGCAGAAGGACTGCAAGCACCTGGTCTAGTTGTCGGCACCATACCTGACTTCCCACCCAGGGACGAAGGGGAAATTACCGCGAGAAAGATAGTGACTACCTTCTTGTCGAAGGAGAACAAGGGATATATGTTAGAGATGTGCTATCACCCCAACCCTCGAACCGAACTTTTCGAGATCGCTACTTCGGCTGGATGGAAAGTTATATGTGGGACCGAAGCGATGATCTATCAGGGCGTTGCGCAGCAGGTACTGTGGACTGAGCTACCTGTAGAGAAGCTAGATATAAAGGAAATAAAGCAGGCCATTGTCGATATAATAGAGAAGTTATCACAGAGAAGAGAGCAGATATTATGTAGCTACTTAGGTACCTAGGTACATATACCAATTAAGACTCCCAACTTTCAGTGGGGTAAGCTAGGTACCTAGGAGGTACGTATAGAGGGGTAGTACTGAGCGCATACCCGCTGTGCAGTCACCAGGCACGCATGTCGTATTTTTGTATCATTTCGCAGGGCTGTATGGCGCTATTAAGCCCTGTAATTATGGTGCATTATAGCGTACTCTTTTGTAATGTAATTATACCTGAGTTTTACGAAGGCTATTATGCATCATTGAGGATTTTTATTAAAAATTTCTTATTAAGGAGATTTCATTTGTCGATCCTAAAATTTTAATTTAATATTATATAAAAATAAAAAATATTAGATTTGATTAATACGATAAGGAAGTATGGTAAAAGTTATAGTAAAAGTTATAATAAAAGTTGTAATAAAAGTTATAGTAAAAGTTATAATAAAAGTTAATTTATATAAAAAAGTTAAAAAAACGTGTAAGGAATTTTATATTATGATTAAATATGTTAAAGTAATGTTAATATATAAATTATTAAGTTAATTTAAAATATTTAAATAGATTTTTATTAATTAAATAAATATATTAATTAAAGTTATTTATTTATACTTTTATTATAATATTATTAATAATATTATTAAATTAATTTTAAATATAATTTTTTTATATTATTTTAAAAATAGATTAAAAAGTTTAAACTTTTATTTTTAAATATTTAATTTGTTTTTCTTTATAAATTTATATAAATATATTTTTTATTTAAAAATTCCTTTATTTAAAATATTAATAAATACTTATATATAATAAAATATTAAATATATATTATAATTTAAGTTAAAAAAGTTATTAAAGTTTAATGTTATAAATATTATTTATATTTATAATTTTAACTTTTTAAGTGATAAAGAATTAAAATAAGGATTAAAATATTAGTATATATAATGATTTTTTATATATTATTAATAAGGTTATATTTAAATGATTTTTATAAAAAAAGATTATTAATAAAGATTATAAAGGTATATTAAATATTAATAAAGAAGTTATATTAAAATATTCCTTAAATAAAAATATTATTATTATTAATAATAGAAATATATTAAATATTAATAACTTAATTTTATTTAATATATTTATATAAGTTAAAAGGATAAATGATATATAAATAATTAAGATTATAATAAATAGAAATGGGTTTTTTAATATTACCTTTTATATTTTAATCTTTTTTAAATTTTTTAAGAAAGGGTAAAAGTTTATAAATATATATTTTACCGATATTTCTTAATTATATGTTATAAATAAGGTAATATTATAATATTATAAAAATAAAAGAAAAAAAATTAAAAAGTAATAAAATTAAAAATAATTTTATAAATTGTTAATTTAAATTAAGAATTAAAGATTAAAAGAATAAGGAAGTTAAAAATAATAATTAAATATAAAATAAATTTAATCTAAATTAAGATTTAATATATAAAATCTATACCATTATTTAAAGTAATTATAAAATATATAAGTTAATTATTAAATTAAGTTATTATAATTATATATTTATATTAAGAATATTTAAAGTCTTAAAATTAAATATTTATTTTATTATAATATATTATATTAATTATATTTATAATTTTTAACTTTAAAATATATAAGATTTAAAAAGGTTATTTAATATTATATAAAATTATATATTCTTTTATTTTTATAAATTTTATATTAAATTTTAAGAATTTACTAATTTTACTTATTTATAACTTTCTTTTTAATTTATTTAAATTTTTAATTTAACGTTAATATTTAATAAAAATTCTAATAAAATAATATTATATAAAGTTAATCTTATAAAAATTCTTAAAAGTAATATTTATATTAAGTTCCCATTTTTTAATCGATATTAATTATAGTTTAATAACTTTATCTCATCCCCCCTTTTAAATTTATTAACTAATCTTATAATTATTTATTATTAATAATATATATTATTTAAATATTATATCCTAACGAATTATATTTATATTTTTAAAAATTTTAAAAATGTTTTTACTATTAATAAAATAATCATCAAAACAAATTATTTAAGTAAAAAACCCTTAGTTTAAAATTATAATTATATAAATGTTTATAAAGTAAAGGTTATTAATTTAATAAAAAGTTATTTATAAAAAATAAGTATTACCATTTTTAAGATATTCTTTTAAAATAAAATATATACATATATTTATAACTTTTAAAACGTATATTAATCTAAATTTTATATTTTAAATTAATGATTAAGATATTTTTATAAAGATATATATACTTAACATCATTTTTACGGTTACTTAACTATACTTATTACTTATAAAAAAGGATTTTTTTAAAATATAAATAAAAAATCTTTTTTAAAAGTGGGTAAAGTTCCCATTAATTTATAATTTAAATATATAAATATTTAATTACATTATCTTTAACCTAAAGTTATTTAAAAGCCATATTATTATTTAAATTAAATATAATATCCTTTTTACTACAATAAATATTTTTTAAAAAAGGTTTAACTTCTTTTTTATACATAATAACCTTAATATTAATAATATTATTATTAATAATAAAAGAATTATTAATATTATTAATTAAGAAATAATTAATTATTTTAGGTTAAAATAAACTATAATGATTTATATTATTTATTAAATAATAAACTATAAATATTTTAAAGAAACTAATATTTTTAAAGAATAAATTCATAATCTAATCTTTTAAAACAATATATATATAAATTTAAAAATTAAAAAATAATTCTTATTAATAATATTCTTTAATATATCTTTAAAATTATATTATAACATTATTAAAAATTTTTTCTTTTTATAAAATATTTTTAATAAAAAATATTATAAATTTTCTTTTATAATATTTTATATTTTTTTATAATTTCTTTATTTAAATAAATTAATTTATTAATACCTTTTTTTATTTATTTTAATAATTATAATTAAATTTAATAATTTAGATTTATAAATAATAGGAGATATAATCTTTTAAAGTTAATAACTTTTAATAATTAAATATATATAGTTATAAAGTTTATACCTTTTTTTAATAAGAATTTAAATATTAAATTAAAGAATAATTTCTATAATATTTAACCTTATATTTTATATTTTATAATGGTAAATATTAAAATAAGTATATATTTAATATAGTTAAATAATCTTATAATAAATGTTATTAAAATCTTTTTTGGAAAAAGAGGTAATAAATTATAATTAAGATTAATAAATTATATATTAATTATTATATTTAAAGAAACGAAAAAGATTTTAAATAATTTTATAATTAAAAATATTTTAAACTTAAACATATATATTAATAAATTTAAGTTAGATATAAAATTTTCGGTAATATATTTAACTTTATTAATTATTTTTAAAACTTAATAATTATTTTTTATAATTATTAATAATATATTTTTAATAAAGGATAAATATATAAATATTTTAAGGTTTAAATTATTTATTATATTATATGTTTTATTTAAGGTTATGATTTTATTTAAACCTTTAAATGTATGTTTAGATAAGAAAATATATACATTTTATTTTTATTTCTTTATAAAAGTAATTATAGTTTATAAGTTAATAATATATTATATAAAATTTAATGGTATGATAGTTTTAATTTTTTTATTTAAGATGATATTTTATGATTATATTATTTTAAAATTAAATTAATATATATTATTAAAGGTTAGGTTATTTTTTCTTAAACGTTGTAATATATTAGTATATGTTATATTAATTATTTTTATTTATTTTTTAAAAATAATAATATTAATAAATTTTATAAAAAGTTTATATTTAAGATAATATATATCTTTTTTAATATTAAAAAATAATCTTATTTTTTAAAAGGTTTTCTTATTTATAAATGTTTTAAGGTAAAAAAATGATAAACCTTTAACCGGTTTAAATTAATAAAAATTATTATATAGGATAATTATAAATATTTTTTTAAAATCTTTATTATATTAATTATAAGTTTATTAAAGCTTTTTATATATTTTATATAAACCTTTTTTAAATATTATATTATATTTATTGATAATAAAGATATTTATATTTTATTAAATAAGTTTTTTTTTATATAATATTTTCTTTTTATTAACTTAAAATAACTTAATAATAAAATGAATAGTAATATTATTTATATTAATATTAACACTTTTTAATATAATTATAACTTAAATTTTATAATATATATTTTTATTTTCTAATATTTAAATAAAGATTTTAATAATAATATTTTTATTAATATTATTTTCACCATTAAGATATTAAAATAATTAGTTAAATTTAATATTTAAGTTAAATAATTCATTAACTTTAGTTAAATTAACCTTATTTAAATAATAAAAGATAATATTTAAAAAAACAGTTTATTTCTTATTTAACCTTTTTTAAATAGCTAATATATAACTTATTTTAACTTAAATTTTGTTTAAATAATAATTAATAAATAACTTTATTTAGTGTAAATATAATAAAGGAATATTGTGGCTTTTAATTATATTTTATAATAGGGGAAGGTTTTTAATTATTCTAATTATATTTTTATTAAGATTAAAATATATAATATTATATAAACTTTAAAGTTTTATTAATGTAATATTATCTTATTTATTAATAACTTATTGTAATATATTATAATTTAATTTTTTTAAATTCATTTTTTAAATAGTAATGCTTTTTAAAATATCATTAAAAATATATTTAATATTAAAGATATAACTTAAAAACAAAAGGTTTAAATTATTCATTATTTTTTAATAATAATTTAATTTTAATTTTATAGGGAAGTTATATATCTTTATAACGCCTTTAATTTTAAAACGTTATAACATTTAATTAATAATTACCTTAAATATAGATACTTTTTTTTTTAAGGTTTCTTATAAATATTTATTAATATTAATAGTAAAGATAATAAATTTTTTAATTTTTTATATATTTTTATTAATATTATTATTTATATTATTGGCATTTTTATTTTTTTTAATATTATATTTACTAATTTTTATTAGAAGTTTATTTAAAGGATTAAATTATATATTTTAAATTTTAATATTATAAATAATATTTTTTTTTAATTTTTTTAATAAATTAAAATTATTATTAATAAAAATTAAACATTTTATAAGGTATTTATTAAACTTTTCCTAAATTTTTTAAAACGTTTTAAAATTTATTAATAGAAAATCTTTTTAAAGAATAAATAAATTAAGTTAAATTATAATATTTCTTTTATAAAATTTATCTTAATTAATATTTAATAATAAAAAGTTAATTAATAAAGATGTATAAATATTATTTAATAAAAAGATAAATTAATAATGTTATCCCTTTTATAAAAATTTATTAAATTAAATATGTTATTTTTTTTATTTATTAATGCTTAATCTTAAAATTATTTTTATAATAAAAATATAATTATAAAGGCATATATTATAAAATATAGGTTTGTAATAAATATATATTTTAAATATATTAGGAGTTAACCTTTTTTTTTTAAAGTAAATTATATTATTATTTAAAGATTTAATATTTATATTAAAAATATATAAAGTAAACTTTCTTAAATATTTCCATTTTTATTAAATAATAAAATAAATAATTATAATATATAATTAATTTTAATTTTTTTTAGATAAATAAAAAGTATTATAACTTAAGATATAATTATAAATATTAATTATAAAAAACTTATATTTAAAAAATATATAATTTGATATTTTTATTATAAAATTATAGGTGATTTTTTTAAGATTTTTAATATTAACAAAAAATAGAAATCTTAAAATAGATTTAAAATGTGTAATAATTAAAATTAATTTTTAATATATAAATAATTCTATTTTAATTATATAATTTATTATATAAAATATTAAGGATAATGTTTATGTTTTTATAAAGATAAGTGTAAAATTATAGTTATGATAAAGAGTTATAATTATAATAAAATTTTAACATATATAATAATTTAATTACTTTTTAATATATAATATTTTGTTATCATTAATATGTATAAATTTAATAAAATCTTAAAGGAACTTAAACCGATAAGTTTTTTTGTAATAACATTTTTTAATTTTCTTTATTTTATCATATTTTTGGCATGTTATAAAATAACTATAAGATTAAGTTATAGTAGCAATAAAATGAGCTTTAACTTATTATTTTTATTTAAGTTTATTTAAGTTTTTTCAAAAAGTTTTAAATAATTTTTAACATTATAAAATTTTGGATTATTTTTAAGAAATAATCTTATTAAAATCTTCTTTAAAATATTCATCTATATAAATAAAAAGTTTTATAATTTTATTAACGTTTTTTTTAGTTATAGTTTTAATAAGAAAGTTTTTTATATTAATATTATTATAATATTATAGAAATTTATAAAGATAAAAAGCATCCCTTTTATTAATTTTTATTATATTAAAATATTAATTAATTAGTTTAAAAATCTTATCTTTAATTTTATTTTTCACAATTTTTTAAAAAAAAAAGTTTATATAAATATAAAACCATTTTATAATTATAATAAAATCTTAATTAACCTCTTTAATTAAAATTTAATAATTTTTTAAAAGTTATATTGTTAACCTTTATTTAATCCTTTAATAATATTTAAAATTTTAAAAGTTATAATTTATATATATATGGATAAATGAAAATATATTATTAGGGTTAATAATAAATTAAATATTAGGAGCTTTATGTTTAATAATAAGATTATAAATTTGATTTTATTATTTAACCTTTTTTTTATTTAATAAAGGTTATTAATAATTATAAATTATGATCTTTTTAAAAAGACTTATTATTTAAAGGTTGTTAATAAATTTATAATTTTTTAATTTTTGATTAGTATATAAAAATTATTTTAGAAATATAATTTTATAAATTTTATAAATTTTATAAAAAGATGATTTATTAATCCTATCGGAATTAATTTTATTATTATTATTTTTAATTATATGATTAAAAATAAGGAATAAGAATATTAAATATATGGTAACTAATATATCATATTATTATAATTTAAAAGATACTTAATTATTATTATAAATTAATTTTAATAATATAAATTATAAATAATAATATATATTATTTAATATTAAAATTTGTTTTTTTATTCTTTTTTAATTTATATTTTTATTTATTATTAATGATTATAAACTTTCTTTAATTATAAGGTAATAATATTATAAAAATTAACATAAAATAATACAATTCCTTAATATTTAAAAAACAATTATTTAATAATATATATATATAAAGTTACTTATTTATTTATTCCTTAATTATTAAAAGATCTTCATTATTAAACTTCTTAATTAAACATAATTTAACTTATAAAAATTAATAAATAAAACTAACTTTTTAAACATTATTTACTTAACCATTATTTTAAAAGAAAAATCTTAAAAATGTTATAATATAAACTTTAAATCTAAATTTAGATATAAAATTACTAAGATTATATAATAAAACTTTAACTATAAATATTTTTAATATTATAACTTATTCCACTTTTTTAATAATATTTACTTAATCTTTATTAACAATATTATTATTAATATATTTATTATTTTTTATAAAAATATCTTTATTATCTTTTTTATTTTTATTTATAATATAATTAATATTATTAAGAATAATATTAAAAATTATATTATTAATATTAAAATTATCATTAAAAATAAAATATTTATTTTTATTTTAAAGGATATATATTATTCATTTAATTAATTCCTTTTTAACATTAGAAATATAAATAGCCCCTTTTAAAATTTTTGGTAATAATATTTCATTTTAAACGCCTTAAATATCTTAAAAATTATCGTTTAAAATAATATAAAAATATAAATAATTATTCTTTTTTAACCATAATAATACCTTTCTTATTATAAATTTCCTAAAATTAAAATATGGTATAAAATCTTATTTTTTTAACTTTTTTAAATTATATTAAATTATATATAAATTATTAAAGATATTTTTAATCTTATAAGATAGGATTTTTATAATAAAAAAAACATCATTTATAAACATTATAATATAACCTTTAATTTTTTTATATATTAAATTAAAAGATTAATTTATCTTAAAGTTTAAAATAAACTTTATAATTAATTTAAATATAAATTTAAATACTAAGAATTTCTTTTCTAATAGATAAAATTATTCCATTTTAAATAAATAAAAATAAATATAAAAAATATATATCATTATTAAGTAATAATTATATAATAATAAATCCTTATTAATTATTAACATACATTTCTTATAAATAAGAATTATTTTAAATAATTATAAAAAATATTATTTATAATTAAAGCGGTAAAGATTCTTATAAAAATTTAAAAAAAATAATATCTTTAAATTTTTAATTAAACATTATAGAAATAACTCTTATGATATTAATTTAAGATCTTTTATTAAACATTATATAAAATAAATATAATATTATTTAAAAGATAATATTTAATTACTTTTTAATTAATTTCAGAAATTAAATATATAAGATGTTTTTTATTGATTAAATATAAGTTATAAAAACCTTTTTTTTTTAAATAAAGTTTTTTTATCTTAAAAATCATTTTTTAATATTAATATAATATTTAAAAGGTATTCTTTAATTAATATATTATTAATATTATTTTAGTTATAGTTAATATTAATATCTATTCCTTTATTTAATAATAATATAAAATTATCATTTCTTTTTATATCTTTATATAATTAATTTAAAATTTTATTTTTAATAATAAGTTAAAAATAAAATAAGATATATTAAATAAAAGACATTTTAAATTATAAATAATATATTATTTTTAAATGAATTTAATATATAAATTAAGTTTTTATATTAATATTTTATAAAAATCTTTAAATATATTATCTTTTAAAACTTATTATATTAATTTTACCTTTATTATTATAAATTATTATTAATATTAA